>MAYD01764693.1:0-11091 GCA_001909325.1 Ruellia speciosa
ATACCTATAGAAGGGCCTTGTATACCTCAAGAATGAGCTTATATATCTCTAAAAGAGCATTATATACCAAATATCACAACTCTACTTCTTCCTCAAGCACTAAATAGCTCAACTTGTCACTTAATTAATCTTATATTTAGAAAGTAATATCATAATCACTAAGCACATGTTTGATAACCTAACTTATCACTTAATTAATCTTAATGGAATTCATTAAGCATATTTGATAATAGTAAATCTATTAACTTAATTAAGTGGGTTTAGGTATAAAATGAAGTTCAAAATTAAGTAATTTGATTTTAACTTAATTATTACTATTTAATAAGAAGTTATTTCAAATATATTTTTTATAAATTTAAAATATTTTTAGTTATTATTTTTATCATTTTATTACAACTTAATAATTCAAATTTAATTACTTAATCATTCAGACTTTAGATTCATATCCTATCCGATTTTATTAAATATGCGTTAAGTCATGAATTGTTAATGTTTATATTAATATAATTATTATTATATACACATTGCAATAATTTATTATTAGGATATGCATTCAACTGTTTCGATTGATTAATAGATGGAAGAAATAAGTTAGCAAGTTTGTAAGTGGCAAAAAAATACTTATTATATCTATTTATTTTTGTTTTATTTAATATCTGCTTTGGAAAATTGCATAGATGAGAATTATTTTTGTTTGATGGGGACATTCTCTCTATAACAACGACATGTTATTATTAATATTTTAAATTTTTTATATATGGATACTCTTATTTAATAATAAATATTTAGATGAATTTATTTTAGCGAGGCATTAATCGAAAAAAAAAATGGCAAGTCAATTATCTCACATTCTTTTCACATGACAAAATTATAAACCATCAAATTTAATGTAGGTTAGATAAAATACAATGCAAGTATAAAAAAACTTATTCGGCATAAAAATAGCACGGGCATATCGATCCATCAACGAGCATGGATAAACGAAACAACAATATCTTGGCCGTAGCCCTGATAATAGTTCTGGTGCTTGTATTTGCTTCCCCAGGCAGGCCGCAAGCTTGCTCCCATAACTAAGAAATCCTGGCGCATAAATCAATGCCAGGACGAATGTATCCCAATATGTATGTTTGATCTCAAAAAGTTCTGTAAAGTCAGATGTCCATTGTAGTGCTTGTATCGTCATATGTAAATGCGTGCATGCCCGCCAGAATACAAAAAGGTTTACCATTTTGTGTGGTATTTTTTTTAGACTTCGATTCTGTCTTTATATAGCATTAAAGTTTGAAATATGTTGGTCACAATATTATTCTGTGTCATATATGCTGTTTAATTTTTTTTCTTCAGCTACTTATTTAATTTATTTAGTTCTTCAATTCTCCTAGCATTATTATTATTATTATTATTATTATTATTATTATTATTGTTGCTGAAGATTGATTTTTTGTAATTAAAATGAACTGAAGATGACTTTTTTGTTATTATAAGACAAGAAAATTTGAGATTATCCTAGGATTGTATCATACAAAATAAAGTCTTATGATCCTACCTTCTATAGTACTTTATCTTTAATTAATTACTACATTTTATAGGGTATCATGTGTTGTTATGGCCTAGACTTCCACCAATAATTGTTTCGTTTTGAATATGGGGCGATCATGGCATGTGAAATTGTCCTAGGTCCGATAATTCACGCACAAATTCATGGCATGAAGTTGTTTCTTTTGTCTTATATTGTCTGAATAATATGTTATCTTCCCAGTAAAACATTATCTTTTTATTACATTATGATTACATGAATTTTTTGCAGGAAGTTGTTCAGAATTGATATCTCCAACGGTCCTACTACAAATGAAGCCTTCTTTCAAAATTTTCTCCCTTTCTTGTTTGAATGTACGTGTTTTGCTTCAAATATGCATTTGTATATGTCTAAATACATTTATTTGCCAATTTGTCTTTAGTTGGATAGTTTTGAGTTTATCTTATTCTTTTCATTATGCATTACAAATTTGAATTATTTCTGTAGAGTGTGGATTTGAATGGGAATGGAGTTTTTAATATATTGTCTTGAATCATCAAGACATTAGAAAATAATGAAATGTGAAAAAGGGTGGCAACATTGTACTATTGTAGTACTTTATTTATCAAAGGCCAAGTGGTGTAGGGCCAGGCCCGAAATTGACGGGCCTGGGCCAAGTTCACTAAAAAATGGGCCAGATTATGGCTTCACTGCCTACACGGATTTACATTAATAAATTTGTGGGCCAAATGGCCAACTTCGAAAAATGAAAAATTATTATCCACTCAAACTTTTAAATATAAGTCTATTTTTAAAATTTTAGTTGAATATAACTCATTTAATAATATTTTCAATAAATATTTTGAAATATTCTTAATCTAATATTTATTGATAGATAAAATTGGTAAGTAAAAAGTATTTAATAAAAGGTAATTGATAAAGAAATTTTATAATTTTTTTAATATTTGTATATCCTAAACTACACTTCTATTAATTTTTAATTATTATTGACAGTTTGGTGGTATAATAAATATATTTTGAACAAATAAAAAATAACCAAAAAATATAACTAATAGGAATGCGTGACATACGTGTTTTTTAAGTGTACCCATATGAAGTGAAAATTTTATGGTACACAATTTTGCAATTCCTTTTTTTTGTCATCATCAGCCTGAAAAATCCTTTGCAGCTAAACACATTGTGTGGCGGCATTTTTAGAACTCTCAATGCATCAAAATCCTCCAATTTCTCTTGACAACCAGCAAGCTTAATCCCTCTTTGAAACAGCAACTTTCTTGGCAGAAGTTCTTGAACTCTTTTCCTATCTTTGGAATACCCAACGGATGACCGCTAGAGTCGCATCAGACTGCTTTTACACTGCAGAAGAAGTAATCGAAATCTTATACTGTGGATCAAATCGGTGGATCCACAAGTCATGTTGATGGCAAAAGTCGTGGTGATTGCTTCCATCGAGATGTGAAGAAAGTAATTGAAGGGCTGGATGTTATCATGAAATTAAAGAAGCGATGGAGATTAAAGAGATGCTGAGAGATGATTATCATCAGCTCGTACGTTCGATCTCTGGTCTTTCAGTGGTCTCTTCTTCTCCGATGAGGCCAAAGATCACCGTGGTGGGGTTCAATGATTTGCTGATTGAACTGTTGGATAAGCTTACTTCAAGGCACCAGTCTAGTCGCTAGATCATTCCAATCACTGGCATGGGAGGAATTGGTCAGACTACACTCGCTACTAAAGCTTATGAGCGTGCTCTTGTGGAATTGGGTTACAGTTTCTCAAAAGTTTGATACATGGGGACTTCTTCTACAAATTCTCTGTCAACTAAATTGAGTAAGTGAAATTGCATGGATTTGAGGAAAGATGAAATAGGTGAAAGAACACATAAAAGCTTTTTCAGTGGTAGATATTTGATGGGAATGGATGATATGTGGAGTATTGAAGGATGGTGTAAGATAAAGTGCTTCTTCTCCAATAACAATAATAGTAGCAGGATAATAGTAACCACTAGTGTAGCAAATGTGGCAACTGAACTGTCTTAGCTCTAGTGGCATTAAAGTGAATTTGCTTGATGAACATCAAAGTTGGAATCTTTTTGTAAAATGGTGTTTGGGGAAGATGTCTGCCAATTGGAATTGGAGAAATTAGGGAAAAGAATCACAAGAAATTGCAAAGGGCTTCCTTTATCTATGGTTGTGATGGGTGGATTCTTAGCGGAGTCTGAACAGACAAGACAACATTGGGAATATGCTGCCATCAATTTAAGTTCAATTTTGAATGTAGAAAGAAGATAATGAACATTGCGCAAAGATATTGCATCTAAGTTATAGACTTTTACCGATTCATTTGAAATCATGCTTTCTTTCATGGGTCTTGTTCACCTCAAAGATATAAAGATTAATGCTCCAATGCTTGTCAAGCTACTAGTAGCAGAAGGCCCCAATGCTTGTCAAGCTACTAGTAGCAGAACGATTTCTAAAACCAATATGTGATAAAGTTATGGAAGAATTGCACAAGTATATATTCAAGATCTTACAAGTAGAAATCTCATTTTCTGTAGTGGATATAGATCAATTACAATTCACGATCTACACAAAGTTCTATGTCTGAGAGAAGGTGAGAGAGAAAAGTCTCTCTCATAGGGAGGACAGTCGTGACACCCAAGGTGGCATCAATACGGGGGAATGCCCGTTTGCTCATCTTGGATGGACATTAAAATTCTCAAGCTGATAAAGCACTAGAAAATGCACCACGTCCATTGGTTGCAGTGGGAATATAGGAAACATAATACACCTTTGTTCCTCACTTTTAGATCGTTGAGGATATTGGTGAAAACGTATGATGTGAATTTTAGGTATCGTATCAATGATGTCCATTTGCAAGTTGTTTCTCAATTTTACAACTCACGATCCCTTGCTTTTAGGGGTCCTCTTTTACAAATTAAATTTATCTTCAATGTCCAACATTTGGAATTTGCAGACACTAATTATTTACTACAATGTGATGCCAATCTGAAAGTAAGTGAAATTTGGAATATGCATCAACTTAGACATGTCAGGGTGCAGAGCTCCAAATTTGAACTTGCCAGTCCTCCAGATGAACTAGTTTTGGGGAAACTATTAACCCTTTCGTTTGTGCACAAAATTTCCTATGTTGGGCATATGGTATTTGGTTGTTGTAGCAGTGATTTTCCTCTTGATCATTAGCAACTAAGGCCCAGTGACCCTACCATACCTATCCTCAAGCTCGATCCACAGAGATCTAGCAGTAGTGAAGTGAACAAAGGCTTGAGCTAATTCCTTGGGTATAGAATTTCGAATCCAAGTCAGCACCACGTTAAGCTCTCTTCCACTGCTTGAAACTGTAGGATCTATGTTAGCAGGCATAGAGATGTAACCATCGACATCCATCCTTGAGTCAGATGCTCAGTGCAGTTTCCATGGTGACCTTCCATGCCAACCAATTTGTCGAATCCAGCATGAAGTTAACCAGCTACAGATGAGAGTGATGTGCAGCAGTAAGCACCAGCTCCTCCGAGATGGGCGAAGTAGCAGCACTTACATAGGGGAATTTGATGAAGCAACCATTTGATAATCAAATTTCACAGGATCAGGATTGAACAGGCTCTGATACCATGCAAATTCAGCTCAAACTAGGGCAAAACACGAGAGAGAATTGAGAGAGAATTGGAGCAAGACAGAAACTGGAAGCAATCAAATTTCATTCATACTCTAAACTAACAGTTACACATTCTAAGCAAGGGCTACATTTACAAAAAGCGTGTTAACAACTTTGTAAAATGAAGCAGAGCACTTTAACTAAAGATACAAATATTTACAAAAACGCCATTAAAAGAATTTCTGCAACCAATGCCAGTCGTATGCATGTGATGAAGCAGCAGCACCACCTTCACCTTCTTCTAGCTTCACACATTCACAAGTTTTCTTCCACGAATAGAATTTGGGCTAGTTATGTATTAACTTGATTTGTACGCTGTTGTGGTCACATTTTGTGTTTCCAAGGATGCAAAAACACAACATCAATAAATTCCAGTTCAATTATTTCACTTCCTTAGAGGTCATGTTGGCAAATTTCCCTATATACACAGCCCCCATTAGTTAAAATTCTCAATACCACTCTCTATATATAATTGTGAGCAATCAGAATGCCCATTTCTAGCATTATACATCATACATTAATTCCTAGGTTGTAGATTACAACCATTACAATAACCTTATAGCTACAAATATACACACCTCCATACATCCCCCAAACTAAATACTTTTGTTCACTTACTCATATAGAGACACTATTAGGGACACCTCTGCAAGTCACTCCAGGCTCTGAACTTGGTGCAAGTAGCTCATAAGGTATCACTCCAGCCCCACACCTGTTCTTCAACCTTGAGTCCTCATTCCTCTTCTCAATCTCCTTCTCGATCTGCTGTATCTCAGCTGAGAACTCATAGAATGCCTCCACGACCTCTGCATCACCTGACCATATCGACTGGTGATTCCTCTCCCCGAGGTACTCCTCATCGGGGGAATGAGTTGACAATGTGTCCACCACAGCCATGAACTTTGTGGCCTGCAGCAAACTCGGCAAGGCGCAGAAGAAATACTTTTGTGGGTCTGACAGGAAGACTGCATACTCGGGGTCGTTCTCGTCGGGGATCAGGCGACGCATGAGTGGCGGCCGGTTCGGAACATATCCGCCATAGGGGTACTGACCAAAATTCAGGGCAGCATGCTGAGCTGATGCTAGCCAGATTATGGTGGTGAGGATTGATATGAGGTCCTCAGGAGTGGCTAATGTGGGCCACCAGTCTGCGTTGCGGAGGTCGGCATGGCCCACATTGATGGACTCGGCATACCACGCTTGGAGCTCATTGTCGTTGCAGACCTGGGCCGAGTCAGTGTAGTAGTGATTTACATAGCTTCTAACCCAATTCTCTATAGCAGCCCATATCATTAGCCCATCCGTGGCGTACGGGTAGTCCTCAATTAAAAGCTTTAGCCCATGTGGTTGGGATGGGTCCGGTATCGCCATTCCCCTGAAATTGAAGTATACAATGAGCAAGTGTCTTACAACTCACTTGGAGTGTTCATCGTATGGATGCTTATGCAAATTAATTGTGTGTTGTACTTAAGTTGTATATTATATATATACCTTCGGATGAGATCAGCTGGGAGACCTTCCTGATCGAAACGCCAACTATTGTAGGCTGCTGCGCTGATTTCCATACAATACCGGCCAGGGGTGAAGCAAGACTCAATCACGCCATCTACAGCAATCAAGCTCTGTCGTGCCAAACCATTGATCTCCAGTGTGTATCTCATATGCGGATCCAAAAGCTTAAAAATGGGATGCATTGCGCTCATCTGCCTGTGTGCTGCCAATATGAATGGTTCCAAGGCTGCGTGTGTACGTAACCTAAAAAAATAGGCGAAAAACTGTAAACGCACTCCAATCTATGGTCCTTATCTCTGAAAAATATCATTTTACTCCATTTAAATACATACCAATGGTTGACGAGCTGATGAACGCCAGCATCATTCGAGCAAACATGGGCTTTGGCCAATTGCCACATCCAATATGAGGTTGCATCCACAGGTGGTGTAACCACACGCTTTGACCGTGCAGTTGGAGATGTTGGTGGTAGGCTGAGCTCTATGGCTATTGGTTTGAGGGTGCCAGCATCAGTCAAGAAAAATATCGTACGTGTGGCATATGACTTACGTCCATCAAGAGCATTTATCTTGTCGATAAAGGGCAAGTAAATATCATGGTAATCGATGATATACAGCTTGTTAGCATCCAAGGCCTGTCACATTTACAGAAAAGGTAGGAAAAATGCACTTCAGAATAGATGATCATGGCAAAAAAAGAGGCCACAACCTGCGATAAAAATGGTAATTACCTCTTGTATAGTCATGCCATTGAGTTGTCCAGCAATGTGTTCTTCGTTGAGAGCTGATTCTTTGGGCCCATAGATTTCAGGATTGAGCTCACTCACCGGGGGGAAAGCTTGAAGCCTCTCAATGTTAACGGGATTCACCCCTGCTATAGCTTGCCGTGCAAATTCATCATCTCTCAACCAAGCATATTTGTCCTCTGTGTCATCATCACGTACATAGTACAATTAGCACTTCATCGATTTCAGATGTAAACTACAAAGCAAAAATTTAATGCAGACTGCTACAGATTCAAAAGATATTTTATTGGCGATGGACTACCTCTCATCGATGTGACAAAATTAAACATTTAAACTAATTGTAAGCGACAGTCATAATTCTGCTTAAGTACGATCGTCACAAGATTTCATTCTTGGAAAATGAGTTTTTTAGCACTCCCAACCACCAAAGAGTAATGAAATTAATCATTCAAGGTTTATCTATGTCGATGCATAGATGGGATACTCACTGGATATAATCTTTGGAATGTCGTATTTGAGCAGACCACCTTCTTGAATTGTGCTTACAGCCTTAGGCATGGGGATCCTGTTCATAATTTCATCATGTAGCCCAAGCTTGAGGAGAAGACCTTCGCTGTAGAGGCTATCAATGTCTGAGAACCCTTTGAAATCCTTATTATTAGCTGAGATGCTGGCCATCAATGATGGTATAAGGTTATGAAGCACTGCCTTCAGCCTCCCTGTCGAGAAAGCGTGCATCTTCGACTCCTCAAATTGCTCATCTCTAGGCACATACATTGGCAAGGGCTTCTCCACTCGGCTCTCACAATACATATCTGATCCAAAGGATAACAAAAATCAGACGAGCAATAATGAACAACCATGCTAGTAAAATTCACTCTGATGGAGAATTAGGCTCACTAGTGTCAGTAGGAGCACGCCCTGTTCGACAACGCCTAGGATATGGGATTTTTTCGCCTCCAAGAATGGGTCGAGCAAAATCAATTCCTTTGTCCGGATTGCCAAGATCATTGTACACATCGAAGTCGTATACTCTGTCTGATAGCTTCCTTTCTCCCTTTCCATCAGCTCTCAGTTCTCTCAGCTCCTTCTCCCTAAGAGCTTTCAGCCCTGCCGGTGTTTCGTTGGGCAAATATGGCTGTTACCAAAAATAGAATATACAAATTATACAGAGAACACAATAATTCATTAACGCAAACACACACGCACATGTTTTGAATGATAAAAAAAGGACAAAAGTTTGAACTCCTTTATTCTTGTTTAATTAAAGCAAAGAAAGAAAACAATAATTCAAATGACACATAAGCTCACACATTTTTTGAGTGATAAAAACAGGCAATTAAACTATGCTTTTACTGTTTTCTTTTAAAATCTAATCTAAACTTTTAGTGAGAGTGATTATAATAGTTTAAAGTGCACTGAAAAACAAAAATTATGGAGAGTATCCTATCCTACTGCCTATTTTTTTATACTAGTGCATCATCAAGATATATATCAAATATTCTCTTCAGATTCCCTTGTGTTAAACATGAATTATAAAAATTAAAGCTTGAATAAAGAATTCCCAACTCTGATCATGAAGATAGAAATATCAGTCAATTCAACTTTTAAGCCCACAACAAATTAAATAACAAAAAAAAAAAGGTAGATGAGGCTGTCAAACGGGAAGGTCACTCAGAGTAACTTTTATACAGAGCCAAAATAAATAATTTCCTCAAGATGAAGAAAGGACGTCATGATTGACTAAAACCAGGTCAGATTTTGTTGCTTCCACCAAACATTATTGCATAAAATCTCGAAGGGTTAAGATTATTGATACCTGATTGCAGAAGAAAACTCTTTTCCCAGGGTGATCTTTCTTGGATTGAACCCAAGAATTGCAGGGGAAGTGCACAGGCCCGGAGGCAAACCCTTCAATTGTGATGCTTTCCAGAAAAAATTCCTGCTGGTGTTTATTAGACACTGTAATGGCACCTGGAATCCCAAAATTAGAATCCACCATGAATTCTGCTGTGTAATTCACCCTCTCAGTTTTCAAGTTTGATTTCTTGGACCAGTCCCTGAGCACAGCTCCATTGGTTCTCTTCGGAGCTTTGGTTTCTAACCAACAAAAGAAAGTTAACCAAAATTGCCCAAAATGAAACACAAGTTAAGAAATTGGAAAGGGGGAAAAGAACAAACAAACAAAAAAAACACTTACTTGGATCAATATCAGTGCTGACAAGTTCCAACACAACATTTCTCCCAATTTTGTCTGTAAAAGCATCCAAATGCTTAACCAGGGCTTCCTTGAAATCCTCCTTGTTTTTGTTCCTCACAGTGACCACTGCCCTAACCTTGAATTTGACAGCCTTTTCAGGCAGTACTTTCACCAAATCCAAATCCTCGCTAATGGCTGCAACAAGGGTTCTTCTCATCATCCCCTGTTGCAATCTCTTCCCATTGCAGGGCAAGAAAAACCCACCCTTTTGCTGACTCAAAATCAAGCCAGGCTGTGAAGCTGCAAGAAATGAAGACTTCTCCATTAAAGAACTCCCCATGATTTCTCTAGCAAGAGCCATGGCTGGATCTCTTCTGCTGTTTTCAAAATTGGTCACCCTTTTGTTGGGGGGAAGGAGAAATTTAAGGTGGGGGAATTGAAGGTGGAGAAGGAAGTGATCTTATATTCTTCCTAGTGAAATTGCAGGGTGTCTTTGTGAGTCTGTGCGTATATATACAGACACCACAGTTGCAATAGTGGGGGAGGATGCAATCTTGGTGAATCCGGGGAGTTGAAGACCAGATGGATACAGAATGATGGTGGCGGCGTTGAAGTCCAGGGAGCTTGGGTAGAGAAGTGGAAGGACGTCACCGGCCACACGTTTTTAATTTTCGTGCTATGACCACATGGAGAAGTTGCTCTTGCGATTATTGAATAATTGAGAAAACGATATTTGTGGTTATTTTTCATTTGTTGTTTGGTATTGTTTCGTAGAATTTTCATGAATCAATATTTTATTCGTATTAATTCGGAATGGAAAAGGCTGCTTAGTCAAAGCGATCGAGTTTGGAGTTTCCCCGGATTCAACGCGTGCCAAGCCACCCCAATTCAAACATCACACGAGGGTTAAATGCTGTACGGACTAAACTATAGTTCCACAATGCAGATCCGTTCAGTATGGGTTGGAATATGTTCAAAATGGAAATTAATTCAATTTTTCACAAAAAAAATATACTATCCATCAATACAATAGTGAACATATTCTCATCCATACTGAACGGATCTGTATATACAGATTCTGTATATAATCCAATTCCGGTTAAATGTTTAGCTACGGGGTTAAAATACGATGTTTCAATCCAATAATTTGACGCAAACTTGATATGTTTAAGCGGGTCAAATTATTGACGCAAACTTGATATATTTAAGCGGGTTTGATTTAAGAGTTAATGAATTCACGGATTTAGTGAATCAAATCCCTAGTTAATCTGTTTATAAATGGATTAGGTTGGCTAAGATTCACAATCCGTTTTATTAAATTGATATTTTTATTTAACATATATAAAATAAATTATAAATATAATATTAATATTATCATACTTTTAATAATTTTAATTTTATATTTATTAAATTTATATATAATTA
>MAYD01764697.1:0-15605 GCA_001909325.1 Ruellia speciosa
GCTGATTATGAAACAGTGCCATGACGTTCGTTTCTTGGCATATTATGGGTTCAAAATCACATTGTTTCAAGATCAAATAATCTGCTCATGTCCAGCTTAAAGATGTTCATCCAGTTCATAATAATATTCAACGAGTTCATAATATTCTATAGATGTTCTAGTTAAAAACATTCAGTTTAATCCAAATAAAAATGGTGGATAGTGTGATAATGTGTTTTTCCTATTATATTGCATGAACAACATAACAAGAAGTGGGTTTCTAGCATTTTAGGATCCAGGACATTATGTTGAGTCTTAAACACAAATAACCAAGATTAAAACCATGCTATGAAAAATGAATATAAGAATGGTGGTATTATTCGCATGATAAAAATGGAGAGTGTATGATAAAAGGGTTATACCTCAAGTAAAGCAAGAAATGGATGGCTGGAGTTTGGAGCTTGAGAACAATGTCCACAGAACAAGAGAAATTTCAGAGGGAAAAATGAAGTGCTGGAGAAGATAGTGAATAGAGGCAGAAACCCTAGAATGAGAATAAGTGGGTATTTATAGGAATAGGATTGCCTTCAGCAAAGAAATGAAAGTGGATAGAATGAATAAAATCAAATCTGGAATGGAATTTTTGCATATGAAGGGTATGGGGCATTTTCGCATCTTTTGAACAATGGCAACTTACGCATATTGAACTGCAGGAGGTGATTTTCGCATACTGCCGATTTACGCGTCTTTTGCATTATTTTCGCACCCTCTTACGCATCCTCAATTCCGCATCCCTGCCTTATTTTCTTCCTCTTGCGCGTCATCTCTCTTTCGCATATTTACGCATCATTTACGCATATAATACTTCATTTCCTCCCTTGATTCATTTCTCGATTTCAATTGCACTGTTTAATTTTTATTGAGTGTAGCCCATATACTTAATGAAATTTATAATTATCTGATTACTAAATGTCACCACTGGATTTAAATTAATTATTATCTTAATTAATGAATAAATCCCAAAATTTCAAATTAATCCATACTTACGAGATTAATTAATCCGGTTAAATTTAATTAATTTAATTATTCCGATTCAGTAATACGGGGTATTACAGTAGTACTAAGTGAGGGCTATAATTTACCTGAAGAAAGTTCGAGCTAAAACTTTCTCCTTTTAGGTGAAAATTGAGCTCCGAACCGACTATTTGATAACTCAAAAATGGAGGTGTTTGTTTCTTCAAGGCACTCTCCCCTCTCCTGAACGTCTATCTGAATTGTTGGGTAAAAAATGATTGAAAAGGAAGTCAAAAACATGTCTTAACCCCGAAGAATTGCGGCCACCGCCTCTGACCTATCCGGGGTATTCCTACCGCGACCCTAGTGGGGCCCACAGAAAGTTCTAAGTTTGAGAAATGCAGTGGTGAAGGTGGTACCTGAAAATTCTAAGTCGATAAGTCTGGGGACTCCAAAACCTGCTCTATGTGCAAGGTCTCTCGTCTCTATCGTCGAATCCTGTAATCACGAAGGGAAAAAGGGGTCAACGAAGGTCTAGGTTTTTGGGATATTACATCATCCCCCCCTTAAAAACATTTCATCCCCGAAATGGAAACACTAACCTCAAATCAAGGGTCATAAGTCTAGGTCTAGGTATCGAGTGTGCATCGACTCCTCAGTCTCCCAGGTCACCTCCTCAAGTCCATGTCGGGACCATAAGACCTTCACCATCGGTACGCTGCGACGACGTAACTCTCGTATCTGGATGTCGAGGACATGAATGAGCACTTCTTCGTACTCTAAGTTTGGTTGGAATTCAATTGCATTGGGGGTAATGACTTTTGATGGATCGGATACAAAACAACGTAACTAGGTTATGTGGAATACGTCGTGGACTCCGCCTAATTCGGTCGGGAGGGCTAAACGGTACGCGACCTTGCCTACATGTTCGGTAATCTCGTATGGGCCTATAAAACATGGACTAAGCTTTCCTCGGATCCCAAATTGCTTCACGCCTCTCGTAGGGGAAACTCGAAGTAGTACACGGTCGCCTGGCTGAAACTCCCTATGACGGCGATGTAAGTCTGCGTAGCTCTTCTGTCGACTCTGTGCCCCCTTCATCCGATCCTGAATCAGCCTAACCTGTCAGATAGTATCCTCAATCGGCTCAGGGCCCACAATCACTCGGGCAGAAGTATCACTCCAACACAGAGGTGTTCGGCATCGTCTCCTGTATAGTGCTTCGAACGGCGCCATCTGAATCGAGGAGTGGTAACTGTTGTTGTACGAGAACTCTACCAATGGTAAGTGGTCTTCCCACGATCCCTGAAAGTCTAGCACACACGCTCGTAACATGTCCTCAAGAGTCTGAATCGTGCGCTCTGTCTGTCCATCAGGCATCGGATGCCAAGTTGTACTGAGACTGATATGAGTACCAAATGCCTCATGTACCTCTGTCCAGAATCGGGATAAGAATCGGGAATCTCTGTCGGAGATGATATCACGAGGAATACCGAATCGTGAAACGACATGTCGAATGTATGTCTGGACTAATTGTTCCATGAACCACGTCAATCGAATCGGGATGAATACGGCACTCTTCGCCAATCTGTCTACCACAACCCAAATAGTGTCGCAAATGTATCGAGTACGAGGTAGTCCGGTCACAAAGTCCAAAACGATCACTCCCACTTCCACGTGGGAATCTCCAATGGATGTAGCAACCCCATTGGCCTCATATGCTCTATCTTCACCCTCTAACATGTCGCACACTGAGCTACAAACTCTGCGATCTCCCTCTTCATTCTCGGCCACCAATACATCTGTCAAACATCTTTGTACATCTTTGTTGCCCCTGGGTGAATGAATAAACTGTCTTGTGTGCCTCAGTCATAATACTGGTCGGCAACTCTGGTGGGTCACGTGGCACACAGTAATGGTCACCCAGTCGTAGAATACCTATGTCATCAACTCGAAATGCTTGTGTCTGCTCCGTCTCAACTCGCTGTCGTAACTCTTGAATGTGATGATCCTGTCGTTGGTAAGCTGCAATCTCATCTAGCAGAGAAGATGTTGCAATCATCGCGCTCAATCTCTATGGGGCACTGTCGGGAAGAAGAACCTCAATCTCTAACTGCTGCAACTTTGAGATCATTGATGAGGATATCCGAATCATGCCTAACTGTGCCCTCCTGCTCAATGCATCTGCTACCAAATTCACTTTCCCTTTATGGTACTGAATCTCTATATTGTAATCTGCCATCAACTCCAACCTTCTAAGCTGTCTCTTGTTTAGCTCCTGTTGCGTGAAAATGTACTTTAGGTTCTTATGATCAATGTAGATTTGGCACTTCGCTCTGTACAAGTAATGCCACCAAATCTTCAGCGCGTGTATCACGGCGGCCAGCTCGAGGTCATGAACTGGGTAATTCTGCTCGTGTGGTTTCAACTGTCTAGATGCGTATGTTATCATGTGCCCTAGCTGCATCAGTGCACACCCTAAACCCTGCAGAGATGCATCGGTATGGACGTCGAACTCACCTGAATCGTCTGGTAGTGTCAAAATCGGCACCTCAGTCAACTTCTTCTTCAACTCTCTGAATGCGGTCTCACACCTCTATGTCCAACGGAACCTCACATCCTTTCGGATTAACTATGTCATCGGCCTAGCGATACTCAAAAAATGAGGAATAAAACAACGGTAGTATCCCACTAGACCTAAGAAGCTACATACCTCAGACAAGTTCTTCGGCTCCTCCCAACTCAACAATGCCTCAACCTTCGAAGGATCAACAGATACACCTTCGGCGGAAATGATATGCCCTAAAAAGGATACTCTATCAAGCCAAAAATCGCACTTCGAGAGCTTCTTGTAAAGTTGATGCTCCTCTAGAGTAGTCAGAACAGTACGCAAGTGGCCCTCATGGGCTTGGTGAGTAGCAAAATAGACCAAGATATCATCAATGAAAACAACAACGCACCAATCAAGGAGAGGACGAAAGACTCGGTGCATCAGATCCATAAAAATAGCAGGGGCATTATTAAGGTCGAATGGCATCACCGTGAACTGAAAATGGTCGTAA
Organism: Ruellia speciosa; assembly: GCA_001909325.1. Lineage (NCBI taxonomy): Eukaryota > Viridiplantae > Streptophyta > Magnoliopsida > Lamiales > Acanthaceae > Ruellia > Ruellia speciosa. The sequence goes on from MAYD01764697.1 coordinate 4,056, forward strand.
CGAGTACGAAAGGCAGTAATAGGGCGATTAGCCTCTGCAATGCGAATTTGGTGATAGCCAGAGCGTAAATCAATCTTGGAAAACACAGTGGCACCACGAAGCTGATCGAAAAGGTCCTCAATACGGGGTAAGGGATAGCGATTCTTCATCGTTAGCTGGTTCAGACCGCTGTAATTGATGCATAAACGTAGGCACCCCATGAAGAGGTACTCGGCTGAATGTACCCCTTCGCTAACAACTCCTGCAACTGCTTGTGTAACTCTCTCAACTCGGCAGGGGCCATATGATAAGGAACTTTCGACATGGGTCGTGCGTCGGGTACTAGGTCAATGGTGAAGTCAATCTCCCTAGGCGGGGGAAGTCCAGGTATCTTATCTGGAAAAACATTCGGGAATTTGAAAATGATAGGGATGGCACTCACTCCACTACCCTCCTCCGATGTGTCAACAACATCGCAAAGATACACAGGATGGCCTTTACGGACTAAAGAAGTAAAAGAAATAGCCGACTGAATACGTATAGTAGGCGGAAGTAAAGCAGGATGATGCAATACGTAAGTACCTCTATCTCGAAAGGAAATCCGAGGAATGCCACAGTCGATCCGTGCATGGTATTGTGAAAGCCAGTTCATCCCCAAAATCACGTCAAACTCTCGTAAGGGTAATATATTCAGGTTCGCGTGGAATACGTGTCCCTCAATCACAGTCTCCACCCCTCGTATATCGTAATGGCAATCAACGATATCACCTAAAGGCATAAGTACCGATAAGTAGAAAGGAAACAACGGACCCACATGGTGTATAGTGCAAAAATGTTTGGAATTAAACGAACTAGAAGTGCTAGAATCGAATAGATGAAAGCAGGATGTGATGCAACAATAAACGTCCCTGCCAGAATATCGGACTGCTGCTCGGCCTCCCCTCGTCCAATGACGTTCAAACGTGCAGTCCCACTACCTGCGCAGCCTCGTCCTCGGGTAAGTGCTCCCCCTCCTGCACCACGGACCTGTCTCTACTCTCGGTCACGAGGGAAGCGTGGACAATCGTATCGAGTATGTCCCATATCCCAGTAATAAAAGCACTGTAACTGTCTGCCTTGCTCACCCTCGACCGGTGCAACTCTAGTAGTCTACTTCTGTCTCTGTGGTGCACGCAACATCGGACACTCGGACTTCCAGTGGCCCAACTGTCGACACTCGTAACAACGGACCTCGATCTGAACCTCCACGTTGTTGTCCTCCTCCACGACCCCTATCGCATTGTCAGCCTGTCTGTCCCGAGCTCTGGCTTCGCTCAAAACTACGCCTATCCGGACCCCGTGAATGTGTCTCTGAGAACTGCCTGGCCTCATGACTCGACTACTCGCCGCAAGTGCGTGCTCGTACATTGCCCTCAAAGTAATCAAAGTAATACCTGTCGGAGGAAATTCGAAATCTGACCTCACTAGTGTATGCAATCCCCCAATGAACTTGCGGACCTTAGCCGCATCAGTGGGAACCAGATCCATGCCATGACGCATCAGGTAAGCGGTAGTAATAGTCCGTGACTGACATCTCTGCTGTCTGCACCAGTGACCGGAACTCCTCTCGCTTCGCCTCGCGAAGCCTGGTGGGATAAAAGAAGTCGCTCAACACTCCCACAAACTCGTCCCAATCCTGCTCTGGAGGTATAGGGGGATCTGCCTCACGTGCCTGCCACCACTGTAGTGCTCGACCTCCCATATAAAAAGTCGCAACCTCGACCTGCTGATCTACTGGGCACCTGATCATCCTGAAAATACGACACATCTTGTATGTCCACCCCTCTAATGTCATCGGGTCAGGGTCTCCTATGAAGGTGGGTGGATGATGTCATCATGCCCGATCCACATAATCGATCTCAACCTCTGCCTGCCTCTGCCCTCGAAACATCTCACGCATGAATCCCCAGAGGTCAGCTCCCTCAGGTACCTCATGTCTACCCCTACGCGGAGGCGGCACATCCTCCTCAGACCATTCGGGCTCATCCCTTGCCCGCTCATCACGACCTACCGCAGCTAACTCCGGTAGCGGAGTAGGGCATCTCCATAGGCGCCCTTTCCCACGCACTACACACTCGTCCCTGGGAGGCATCCTAAGGGGATGTTAGACAAAAGTTAGTGCCGAAATCACCTCTCATCAGTATCAATAACGCATAATCATAGCACAAATAATGCAATGCGTAATTTAAACGTGTATGCACCCCACCCCCACACACCTCACTACCTATGTCTACACAAGGTTTAGACTTCTCGAGCCTAGGCTCTGATACCATCTGTAACGCCTTGGTTTCCCCGGCACGGCACGCCGTACTGATTTGCCTAGACTAGTGGCCAGCTAATGGATTTCACAGTACAAGGCTGGTAAACACAACAACATTCCCAACATTTAGCATAACTTAACATAACCATTACATCCAAGCAAAAGCGTAATACATAACGTTCTGAGTCAAAAGGCAACAAGAAATCCCAAGTATTTCAAGTCAAAAGATAATATCACACAACGGTACATCCTACACTAATAGAGTATGATAAGAGGCTTGTTCGCTCAACCCCGAACCCGTATGGAGCTAATCATGCTCATCAGATGCACCTGAATAGGGAAACACTTTGGGGGTCAGTAAAAGCTGAGTAAGGGGCATCCCCATAGGCGAAAGCCTAGAGTCCCATTCCACATGTCAATAATGGCAACAATGAAACGTCGTTACCCCTTTAGCAAGATACTGAGACAATATAATCAGCAACCCGGTGGGTGAAGTAAACGAAAAAACTAAAGTACTGAAATATAAACTGCACGTGATGCATGAACTTTAACATACACCTATAGATGCAATGCAATCATAGAGTATGTCTAGCGTGCATCCTGCTGGAGCAGTTCCAGGCCTCATCCGGTGACCCCCCGACGATCCGGCTGCAGCAACCCCTGATATACCATACAGGCTCTCGCCATAGCCTATGGACTCACACCGAGCATCTTGCCTCGGCAGCCCATTTCAGAAACATACGCAGTCAACAATCATATCTTATATCACAACTCACAGACAGTCGGTAAAATTCACCCTTCATGGGCTTTTTTCAAAGTCTACATTATCATCGAGGCCAAAAGGGCCAAGATCCCACAACGAGAAATATTTCAAAATATATTTCCAGTTAGCATTTCGTTAGTTATTCAAACGGTAGTTATTTATAAAGTCGGATCATTATACGTACGCGCGTAGATAATTTAAAGGTAATGTTAGAGCTTTGTGCTCAACAACTGGTGCTACATTGTACATAACATAACATAAGGTGTACATGTGCATGAACAGACTAGGATCAGCACGTCCCAGTTTCTCGCGGTCAACTACCGCGGCACGAACAGCACGGCCAAATTTTACCAAACTTTCCAAATCAACATAACACATCAAAAGCTTTCAAAATATATAAGAAAAACCCCTTGCCTGGTTTAAAAACATGGATGAACAACCCCCTCAAATATGAGAAAACCCTAATCTTCTGTTTGTAACAGCTAACTTTAATGGATCCTACAAGTTTCAATACTTCATCAATTCGAAATCTAAAAGCATATTTAGAAACTAGGAAATGTGTACTACAAATCATCATAAGGTATCAACCCCAAAATCGAAGTGTAAATGGTCAGAAATCAACCCCCAAGTTGGTCTTTTGAATCTGTCACAAAAATTCCTGAATATTCCTTACAATTTTGAGTGTGCATAACTTGGGCTAGGAAATTCCAAATCAAGAAAATGAACCGACCAATTTGTAGTACTAAGTGAGAGTTATAATTTACCTGAAGAAAGCTCGAGCTAAAACCTTATTTTTCTAGGTGAAAATTAAGCTCCAAACCAGCTGCTTGATAACTCAAAAATGGAGGTGTTTGTTTCTTCAAGGCACTCTCCCCTCTCCTGAACATCTATCTGAATTGTTGGGTGAAAAATGACTGAAAAAGGAAGTCAAAAACATGTCTCTATCATCTACTCCTGTAATCAAAAAGAGAAAAGGGGTCAACGAGGGTCTGGGTTTTCGGGATATTACACAATTCACATGAGTCCTTTTGTAACGCCTCAAAAATTTAAAACATTTTTGCCAAGCTACCACCATATCAATTTGTCTGAACTAGTGGCCAGCTAGCTTAGACTCCTCGATACAAGGCTGAATAAAATACATAAGTACGAACAGGTTATAGTCACTTAATTAGAGCATTTCATGCTTAGTAGTAATAACCAAAACTAGACAAGATCATCATAGAAGCTAACGTAAAGATTCACATACTTTTTAGTAATAACCAAAACTAGACAAGATCATCATAGAAGCTAACGTAAAGATTCACATACTTTTTTAACTAGACACCCACCAACCAAAATAGTATATACAATGCATACCGGGCTTCACACCCTAATCATGCCATTCCGGCAAATCCCTCAAATTAGATCAAGTATGGCCACAGACCAACAGAAGATAGTATCAATCCAGGGTCCTCTCGACCTCCAACAAAACGGCTAAACTAGCCATCAACACGATCAGCAGGATCATAAATCGCATAATCAGAAAGCAAAAGTAACATTGAAAGAAAGCAAAATGCAACATGTAGTGCCATCCTATGCAAATGCAAGTAAATCCTCTCGTACCCCGTCCCAACTAGCCTTCAGAAGGATCTATAAAATGAAACAGGGAGTCAGTACATGATACTAAACAAGGGATAAATAAGAGGGGAAAATAGGGGAATAACAAGGACATAAACCAAGGCAGATAAATAGCGAGTAAAGTAAACATCACACCGTCTTATACCCGTGCTTCAACCACAACATAGATAAATGCATATGATGCATGACCTAGTATACACCTATCTAACGTAAATGCAATGCAAGGATGGGCCTAGGCCGGCACCTACCTAAACACCACCATACTCAAGGCCAGATGATATCTCAACGGGGTCCATGCCATGCTCAAGGCCAGGCAGGATAGTAATCTCAACACCATGTTCAAGGCCAGGCAGAGTAATGACATTTCCATGCTCAAGGCCAGGCAAAAATAGTAACATGACGCCATGCTCAAGGCCAGGCAGAAATGATGATGAAAACAATACCAATGCCATGCTCAAGGCCAAGCACAATAATCAGGCATAACTTGCCATAGCCACATATCGGCTCATGCATATCCCAATATAGGCAACCTACAACATTGGGTTCACATGCCTCGGGCTTCTAGCCTACAAAGATCCATCATAACTCATGATTATATAATCTAACAATCCACCCTCTAGTTTCAACAATTAGCCAATCGAGTGAATGAAATTCTCAACAATGCATAACACGTATCCCATGATCCTCATGCATAATCATCAATTTATACAACCCATTAAGTAATTGAAATCAGGGATTTAACAACCATATCGGCTCATGCATATCCCAATACAGGCTGGTCAACCTGCGGTATTCACCGTGGTATTCCATTACTGCGGACAAGGCAGTGCTCGCAACAAGCAGTAACCCACGGTATGCCCATATAGCGGGCAAATACCGCGGTCTCGCAGGACAAAGAGCTCAAAACTCAGCTCAGCAAGGTAAGGAAGAAAATAGCGAAATAAACACCCTTATTAAATCCCTTGCCTAGTAATGTGATGAAATCCGCAATGCCCAACACTTCCACTCTTATCTGAACCTTCAAAACCTTAACCCTACATTCAAGGTTCCAACAACCACATTCAACAACTCAACCCCATATTCAACAATCAAAACTTAGCCGAATGGGGGAAAAAGGGAGCTTACCTTGCACCAATGAATCTTCCAAAAAAAATGAAACCCACTCTCCAAACCAAGCTCCTTCATGCCTCAAGGTGTATCTTTGCAAATTTTGGGAGAAATGGCAGCCAAGATGTGAGAAAAGGGGTATATAACACTGTTCAAATTGGGCCAAAACCCTACTGGACCTGGAATGGGCCTCCGCGGTCAGAAACCAGCAGTCGCGGATGATGAGGTCTGAGACATTCCGAGGCATTACACCTTTAGGATGACTAATCAGTGCCAAAAAAGTCCTTCTATTACTAATTGCACCATAAACGCCCAATCAGCATCATTAAAGGTCTAAAGCCTTCCAACTCACCCCTTTCTTGCCACATAGCAATTTCTGATTTGTTCATAATTTTTCTAAAAGAAAATATCAAATAACAATTTGCACGTAAATTTATATTATACTAAAATTATTTGTATATAGCAAAAAATGAGTTCGAACCCACAAAAAGTAATTGTAGTATAGTATAAATTTTCATGAAATTGTTATTTGATATTTTCTTTTAAAAAACATTATGAACCAATTAGAAATCGCCATGTGGCAGAAGGTGAGTTGGAAGGTTTTAGACCCTTAATGATGTTGGCTGGGCGTTTAGGGTGCAATTAGTGATAAAATGACCTTTTAGGCACTAATCAATCATCTTAGAGGACTTATGCGAAATGAGCTTTTTAAAAGGACTTTTTAGAATTTTGACCATCTTAAATGACTATTTTGGTACTTTTTTCCTATCAAACCCTAAGTAGGAACCCTAAACCTAACTTCTAGCTGGATCGTCTTCCGGTCGCTACAGCTGTTCACCACCACCAGATCCATCTTTGCCGTCGTCCGGCAAGTCAATTTATGTCAACGCAGCTCCGATCAGCGTTCTCATGTGCCTCAACACCTGCAGCTGTTTCAGACTAGTTTTGGTTGATTTCGGACAGATTTGGTTGTCTGTTTATCTCACCTCCAGCACCATCGAACTCAGCCTCCAGCGACCAAGGCCCATTGTCGCCGCTCTGATGGCTGATGTGCTATCGTCCATGCGCCTACGCGTTGTTGTCGTCATTCATCTGAATATGAGGATTTGATTTTTTTCCCCCATTGTCCGGTCCAAGGTTCAAAGTATCGGTTGCAGTGATAATATTGGAGGGTGCTGTTTCACATCAGTCGCGGGGTATCGCGATATTATCTACCAATATCATGCAATTTTTTACAAAATTAAATTTATGTATAAAAATAGTATATTTATACAGAATGAAAAATATTATAAATTATTACTTATTATAATAATTAAATTCATCATAAATGCTAATATAATTTAATGATAAAAACCTAATATATTAATGAGAAAAGTGGTTAAATACGACGATTTAGAGCAAAATTTATATTTCATAACATACATGTGTATGAACATACCTGTCAACACCTTTAGCAAAATAAAGACACAAGAAACACCAAAGGGAAAAAAAAACCACTAATCTAGTTAATATATAGGGGTAAGTCCTTCATTCTTACATTAGCTATACTTCACCTATAAAATTGAAATAAAAGTAAAATTATAAAAAAAAAAAATGCCTTCATAAAGTAATTTAAAGCTCCATATCGACAATATTATCATCAGTATCGGTAATATTATTGGATAATATCCGATAATATCGCAGTAATTTTGTTATTATCGGATAATATTGGCGATAAAATAAATATTTGAAATGAAACTTGACTCGTCCGATAATCTCAGATCGGCCATGGCCAAGTTGGATACATATAGACCGATATTTTAAACTATGGTCTAGTTTGTTTATGTGTTTCTCTTCAACTTCAGTTTGGTTTTTGAGTTGCCTTCACTCCAAAATATGTCAAACGCCTTTTTTCTAGAACTCTCTCCTTCACCTGTTATTGCTATAGAAAAATTGGTTAGGAGAACCAATTATGCCTCATGGGCCAAAGTTGTTAAAATGTGGTGCATGGGACAAAGCTTGCTAGACTATCTCACTACATCTTTAACACAAATTGTTGATAGGAATAAGTCTGCTTGGGTGAAAGCTGATGCTTTACTTTGCAGTCTACTATGGTAATCTATGGACACATCTCTCCATCCCATTTTAACCAATTTTACTACTTGCTGCGAGTTATGGAAGCAGGCTAAGATCCTCTACATTAATGACATTCAATGCCTCTAATTACATGGTGTCTTGTTGAATCTTCGCCAATAGAGCCTATTTATTCCTGAATTTTCAGGAAAGTTGTCATCAATCAACATTAAATACTTTCTATTTTACCTCATGGTAAGACTACTTCTGATGAGCTTGCTTGGCGTGATAAGTACTTTATGGTCTGTATTCTTGCGACATTTGGACTGGAATTGAGACGGGATCGTGATTAGCTTCTCTCCAGTCCTACTATTCCGACTCTTGATAACGTTTATTCCCGACTTTTATGTGTTTCCTCACTGGCTTAACCAGCTATAGAATCCAGTGGTCAGATCTACTCTCTACTGCTCCTCATCTTTCTAGAGGTGAGCAAAGCACCCGTGGTGGTGCTTGAGCTACAGGTAATTGCCTTCGATGGACGTATTGTAACAAGTTGGGACATACCCGCGAGAAGTGCTTTAAATTACATCCACCACGTGCTAATGCTGCTTAGATAGATCCTTTTCAACAGGAGACTTCATCAAACTCTATGTTGCTCAGAGATGTTGATTATGAAGAGTATCTCGCATACCAAGCCTCAAAGCAATCATTTTCATAAGTTGCCTCACTTGCTCACTCAGGTAATCCTGTTATTTGTCTTTCTCAGTCCATGCTTATAGGTCTATCATTACTTGATTCTGGTGCTTCAAGTCATGTCTCTAGTAACCTTTCTCTTTTCTCACATATGAATATTTTTTTTATCTCTATCATCTATTACTATGGCTCATGGTTCTAAGACTCCAGCAAAGGTCATTAGTCATGCTCAACCTTTGCCAAAGTTGTCTCGTGACTCAGTTTTATGTGTTCCACATGGTCCATTTAGTCTTGTTTCTGTCACTAAGCTAACTAAGTCCTTAAATTGCTTGATTACCCTTAACATTGATTTTTTCGCTATTTAGAATTGCAGCATTGTAGCACGGGACAAGTGATTGGTGCCAGACATGAATCACATGGGTCTTACACTTGAACCTTCCATTACACCACCCTACCGTGTGTTTCACTTTCACTTCTCCACTTCTCCATCAGCATTTGGGTCACCCTTGTTTGTATTGTGTCTGTTTTGGTTTTCGTTATTTTGTTACATTCATTGATGATTTCACACGTTGTACTTGGGTTTATTTAATGAAAAGTCATTCGCTAATGATGAGTAGTTTTGTGCTGAAATAACCACACAATTTGATGTCTCTATTAAAGTGTTGAGGAGTGACAATGCCCCTGAATATTTCTCTAATTCTATGACTCATTTTTTATCCTCTCATGGGATTTTACATTAATCTTCTTGTGCTTAGACCCCTAAAAAAAATGGGGTTGCTAAATGCAAAAACTATCATCTTATTGAGATTGCCCGCAATGTTACTCTCTTAATACTCATTGATTTTATTTTTCGGTTGATGTCACTTTCTTCGAGTCTCCTTCCTATTACTCTTCCACTTCCTCAGTGTCTCCCATTGTTGATGTCTTACATATCCCATCTTCTTCGTCAATTGTCCCCTCTCCTGAGTCTCCATCATATCGATGCTTCGGACAGACCTACCATCGTCGTTTGCCAGTTGAAGAACCCGCCATTGATCGTGTCGGTGTTCCCAATGTTGAACCTACTCCCACTATTAACCCTGCCATTGATGACGACCCTGCTCTAAATGATTCACACCCTTTGCTGGTCTTATCCCCTTTTCCGGTCATTCCCCCACTGATGAGCCTCATGTTGCTATTCGAAAAGGTATTCAGTCCACTCAGAATCCTCACCCCATCTATAATTTTCTTAGTTATCATCATTTATAACCTTTTTATTATGCTTTTGCATCACACTTATCTTCTTTTTCTATTACTAAATTTGTTCATTAAGCACTTTCTCACCCAGTGTGGCGACAAGCAATGATTGATGAGATGAACACCTTAAATGGCAATGGTACGTGGGTGTTGGTACCCTAAGCAAGTCTCCGATGGCTTATCAGTGGGTGTATGTGTAGTGAAAGTTCGCTTGATGGGCAAGCTAACCGTCTTAAAGCCTGATTGGTTGCCAAGGGGTATACCTAGGTATTAGTGAGGACCACACGGATACTTTTTCTCCCATTGCTAAAATGTCATCCATTCGTCTCTTCATCTCTCTTACTGCCATGAACACTTGGACTCTTCATCAGTTAGATACTAATCATGCTTTTTTCCATGGGGAACTTCAAGAAAAAATATATATGGCGCAACCTCTGGTATTCGTTGCATAGGGGGAGTCTGATTTCGTTTGTAAACCTTGTCGCTCCTTATATGACTTAAAGCAATCTCTTCGTGCATGGTTTGGACAGTTTAGTAGTATTTTAAAAGAATTTGGAAAGGCTCGAAGTGAGTTAGACCATTTAGTATTCTATTGGCATAACTCTAGAAAGTGTGTGTTTCTGCTTGTATATATAGATGATATTGTTCTCACTGAGAGTGATTTGGATGAGATTGCTGAATTTAAACAACATTACATGAGCACTTTCAGAGAAAAGACTTGGGACCGATCAAATATTTTCTTGGAATTGAGGTTGCTCAATCAAGTTGTGGGATTATAATATCCCGATGTAAATATGTTTTGGATATTTTGGCAGAAACTGGTACAGTTATTCATAAACTAGTTGATTCTCCGATGGAACCTAACTCCAAATTGCTTCCAAAACATTGAGGCCATTTATTGATGTTGGCAAATATAGGAGGTTGGCTAGTAAACTTAATTATCTTACGCTCACTTGGTCAGACATTTCATTTATTGTCAATGTTGTGAGCCGGTTTCTAGAATCTTCATATAATTACATATAAATTAGGGTCACATTGGTTATTCTAATGTTGACTGGGCAAGATCTTCTTTTATAGATGGTTTAGCTCGGGTTATTGCATCTTTGTGGGCAGTAATCTTGTGTCATGGAAGAGGAAGAAGTAGGGGGTCACTGCACGATCAACTGCTGAAGCAACCATGGCGGCGTTGGCAACTAGTAAGCTTATTTAGATAAAACAATTACTCCATGAGTTAAAAGTGATTGAAGTGTCACAAATGATATTGTTTTGTGATAATCAAGCTGTTGTTCACATTGCTTATAATCATGTCTTCCAAGAAAGAACAAATCATATTGTAATTGATTCTCACTTGACTCAAGAAAAAGGTTCTATATGGGTGTGTCATCACAAGCTATGTCACGTCCAATGATCAACTGGTTGACTTCCTCATCAAGTCCCTTAGGGGGCCTCGTATAAATACATTTATAACAAGCTTGGATCATATCAAATTCAAAAAAAAAGCTTGGATCATATGATTTATATGCTCTAACTTGAGAGGGAGTAGAGGGATATATTATACATAGTAATCAATGGCGCATGGCGTGGCACGCACCATAACAAAGTATGGCGCACATATATAATAATATAAAAAAATATTTATATATGTAAATAAATAATTTGAATTGTTCAAATATAACCATTAAAAACTCATATAAAAAGACTTAAAATCTTAGCCCAACATTAACCATAAAAGTTCAAGATTGGATAAAAGTATAATATCAATTTCTAATCATCAAGAAATTAATACAATTCAAGTGTCGACGAC
>MAYD01764700.1:0-10896 GCA_001909325.1 Ruellia speciosa
AACCCATATTTTTCATGCATATCAGCTATCAATTAATCTGACAATTCTTGCTGTAATTACTAAAGTTGCAGAAATAACATAAATTCGAACCACTAACAAGAGATTAAATCTAATGAACAGAAATTAAAGAACGCATAGAGCAACACAGAAGATTCACCAGCTTTATTGGTCATGCTTGATTTACACAAAACAAGCGGATCATATCAACAGCAAAAGTTACCAAAACAAAGAAAACATCAGATCCACACTAAACCAGATCGTTTAGCCACTAATACCACGAACACCACCATCATCATCAGAACTAACAGGTCTAATACGAGGAACGTCATGGTGCAGCAATAAGTCATAAAACCTACTCTACGGGTGCCGAAATGAAGTTCGAATTAAATCTCCATGGCTAAAAAGAAAAGAGAAAAATCTAACCTACCTAACTAAACTGCTTCCTCCTTCCTTGCCTGCAAGAGCTTATGGACTGGTATTCTTAAACTGGCCAAAGACCCAGAACAATTGTCTTGAACTTCTATTTATAAGACCTTAGCATGCTGTCCTTTTCCCTTTGAAATTTCTTCCGTATTTTCTACATGGAATAGATAACACTGGCATGCCTAATTAACAACTTTATGTCCTAATCAGTGTTAGACATAATCATTCTTATCATAACAAAATAGGTCAAATAAATCTACCTTGGATCTTAGTGAAAAATTAAGATTTAAAACACCAATCTTTCGATCTTGGTGTTGGATCGAAAGTTTAAACCTGTAATCTCTCGATCCAAACCTTCAATCCTTGTAGTGGATCGAAAGTTTGACTCTCAATCTTTCGATCCAAACCCTTCGATCGAGAGTTTAAACTTTCGATCGAAAGTTTAATTACTCATTGGCAGCTTTGACAGTTTGATCGAAAGATTTGATCAACAGTTTCAAAATCCCTTAAAACTTTCGATCCTACTTTGGACTTTCTTGAAACTTTCGATCCAAGTTGAAATTTTTCGATCCAACTGTCCAATGTATTGCATGCAAAGCCTATTTGATTTAAACTTTAAATTGATCTTTCACATGCATGCAATATCAATTTAAATTCAACCCTTAAAAATTTAAGGTCATCATCATTTAAAATCAATCTTTTCCTCAAAATTCAAGACCTGTTCCATTATAACATTTAAACTCAGCACAGAAAATATTAAAGGAAGCAATACTACTGAAAAATTGAAATATTCTCTGAATATAGACTTATATAAACTGAAATTTATATAAAATCTATTTAGACTGAAAATATTAATTTTTCTTATTGAAAGCAATAAAAATGTCATTAAATGTGATAAAAATAGCCAAATACAGGCCACAAAATGGACGATAAATGATGGTAAAAACGACTATCATCAATGCCTTAGTTAGAATTAATTAATCAGAATTAGTGAGAATTCCGCATGATCAATTAGCTAGAATTGGCAATATTCCGCAACTTTAATTTCAATTTCCGCAACATTTGACTGAATTCCGCAACTATTCTTTCTTCCGCAACTCTTTTCCGTGACTTAATTGACATAATTCCGCGACTTTGCCATATAGCATGAATTTCCGTGACCTCATTGTTGCATGAATTCTGTCATTCCACATCATTAAATTAAATTCAATTCATTTACAATTTCAATCATTCTGCATGTTTGCCAATGATCAATTAAATTGATATGTTGAATTATTGAGGTCAGTTTAATCTAATTAATTGGATTTGATTGAAATTAGAATTAATTGTGGAAAATTGTTGATTTGAGTTAGTTAATTATTGCATGATAGGATTTCCCCGTCTTTGACATCTTTATGCCATAATTCTGCAACCTTGATAATTTCTGCAACTATTTTGCCAGAATTCTGCGAATTCAGTTTCTTTCAAATTACCTTCCCAAGATTCGGAATTCCAATTCCTATCTCCAATTCAATTCATTTCATCACATTTCTCAATTCAATTCCGCGTATTTACTCATTCCACATTCATGCAATAATGGTACCTTTATTTTGGGAATTATTTTCCACTTCTTCATTTTAATTTTCCTTTTTCTCCATCTCCATTAACAATTAGGATTTGGGCATGATTACTTTTAATCCAATTTCCGCATGATTTTAGTTTGTCTTGAGTCATTTTTCATTTGTTGGTCAATTGTTTGAGTTTTCCAATTTCTTAAAGTGCGGAAATTAATCATTAAATCATGACCTTATTCCTAAATGTTAATTTTCTATTTTAATTTCCCAATTGAGTCATTTTCCTCTTTAATTGAGTCGGATCCTTGAGTCATTTTCTGATTTTGATTTTCTTTGCACAATTAAACTAAAATTCAATTAGACCCAATTAGCAATTTAATCCATGAGATCAATTGGACTTAAATCGAGTGGAAACATTTGAATTAAAATTTGATTTGGATTTAAATTGATTGGACCCAAGGATATAATTAATGTGATGAATTTAATTAAGTCTTCCCCAAGAATATTTTCCTTTGGATCCTTATGAGTAGAAACTAGGTTTTGAACAATTTAACTAGCTGTTGAGATAAAATACCGGTTCATGGATAATTGTTTTACAATGTGAGTTCATTGAGTAAACCATATCGGTTGAAAAGGCTCATGCTTTTAAGTTGGGAAGATAGTACCGGTCTGTGGGAATTTTTCTTCAAAACTTGTTGCAAAATGATTTAAAATATAATTCAGTACATGGAGTCGAGTGTTTGAGTTAGGGTCGTATCCCCTTTCGGAAAGCTTGTATTTCGTGTAAGGAATTGCATTTCCATGACAATTTCCATATATAAGAGGATTCACCCTTGTTGTTTACTTGTCATTAGTTGAGAGTCAAAATCGAGAGTTTATTTTAGTCTCAAAAGGACAAGATAAATTTCGACTGCAATTGCATACTCTTGTTTGTTTAAATTTCGAAAGTATTACATGGATAATTTCTTCAGTTAAGAGACTTGGGTGAATAGATTTAATACTTGCCTTAGATGTAATTTTATGCTTAGATTTACTTTCCTGCTATAGCGTAGTATTTAATACCTGCACTAGTGTAGCTGTTAGAAGTAGCCCAAGTATCTGATTGTAAGAAAGAAAACCGCGGAAAATTGTGAATTTACTGCTTGAGGTCAACTGTGTTTCATCTACGGTGATGTCTCACTCGACAAGTAGATGTAATTGACAATGATTCCAAAAGATGGTGTGTCGATTGCTGTTTTCTCACGTATAATTGCTCGTAAGCCAAAAGCCCAAGAGTTGATTATATGTATATTTGAAAATATGTGTTTTAATCCAAGCATTCATTAACTGGCCGATAGTACCTGTCTTGGAAATTTGGTTGGGAATGCGCATTATCTTGAAGCTGAACTAGTTATTCATTACCAAAGTTTCTGCAATTAACAAAATGTTTGAAAACTTGGAAGACTTAATCTAATCTCATTGCATATTCCTAGTCCCAGTACCTCATTTTACCTGCTTTCTTAGTATAGAATTTATCGCTTTCTAAGAGTTGACTCAAAATAGAACCATTCTTGATTTTGATTGAGTAACCGAATTGAAAGTTTGGCATAGCACATAGGCGTGACATATACTTCTACTCGTATTCCTCCAGTGAATGATCCGGTATTCATTACAAATTATTGCAACTTGACACCGTGCGCTTTCGGGTTTACGAAAATTACCACAATCATTAATTGGTCTATAATCCATACCGCAGAATAATCTCCATTCCATACTCTATAATCAAAATGTGACAATTCATTCATAAATATAAAACTTGTGGTAGTTTTGTCTAAAGTTTCAAGCGCCTCCTGGTATGGTGAAGATGTCGAGCAGTTCATAAACTTTTGCCTTGAGCATCTCAAGTGTGCGCGAACTTGAAATGGTTAGGTGTCCATGCAACATTGCCACAACACAAAATTCCAAGGATTTGATGAATGTAGGGTTCACCTATAAGAAAAAAGAGGCTTCGTAGAGGGGTATTACTATTGGATCCATCAGGGGAAAGTCAGTGATGAAGCATTGAAAAGTTCGAAAATGCAATTACGGGATAACCTCATGGCCCAGACACGGGTGGGCCCCTACCATGAAATGGTTATGGATGTATGCTAGGTGTCAACAACAACAGCAACAATCACAAATATTGAATTAGGGACGCACCCTAGACTAGGAGGAGCCGGAGTGGGTAGATGTTGTCTCTACCGTTATATAATGTCATTCACAAATAACTGCAGCATTCTCGTAAGTATTTAATTATTTGGTAGGATGCATTTTTTTACATATACAATTTTGTATATTGCACGAAAGTTTCGGGGATTCCTATTAGAGAGGGTGTCATAGATACCTTGGGGGCCGATTGACCCACCGATTGATCCAGACGCCCTGTTGATAAAGGCAGCGAGGATGCTTCCTGGGCGAGAGAGGGCTCAGCGTATCTACGTGTTTGGATCACATCCCATCTAGATCCCCACACTGGTGTCAGCTGCTCCCTCTGACTAGCTAGAGTCTTTGCAAGTATGAGCACGAAATTATCTATTTCATTATGTTATTTATAATTATGCTTAGGATGAAAATTTACATAATTGTATACTTCTTAAAATGAACCCATAGGCACATGCATGACACCAACAGTCCATGGAGGATGTTTTGTCTGAGATCCGTGGATTGCTCACCTATTTGAGGGGTTATGGTGACTCCCTTACTGACCTGAAGGAGTCACAGGGTAAGATGATAGCTAGGATTGAGTGTGTGGAGGTGGCCCTGGGCATTACACGAGACAAGCATGTGGTTGCACCACCACCACCACTGCCATCGCCGTCGACAGGTGATGGAACACTGAGGAGTACCGGCTCGATGACACGACTGGCCAATGATTAGGTTAGTAGTAATTGTATCTTTGCATTCGAATCAATATTGTAAAGATTCAATACATTGAGCAATTTAGTATATATTTTGCATCTTAGATGGATATTCCTATACATTGTCTTGTGGGCACATTATATAGGCTCACATCGAATAATTTTTATATGAAAATTGAATTCGTTGACAAAATGTAGTGGTTTTGGTTTCATGTTGGAATTCTTTTCATTATTGTGTGTGTTTGTTTAGTTTTATGATCTCTTTCGTACACAGGATCGAGGTCGAATAATTATATTATTGGAAATGGTTTCAAAATTGTCAATTGTTGTTGCTGCATGCGCCACTTGTATTTGCAAAGGGTTGCTGCAAATACAAATGGAGAATGCAAATTTCTGGTACCACGGGCGATGCACCAAGCAACAACTTGGATGACAAATCAGGTGACGATCCAGGTGAAAAATGAATGTCGTTGCTTGCCCACTAGCCATTAGAGAGGTGATGAACATGAAAGTTGTTGCCTGGATCCTCGACTATTTTGTCGCCTAGGTCCTGCCTGTATCATCACCCACATCTGTTGTCACCTGGCCGTTGTTTTTTTGTAGTGTACAAATCTAATGTCTCGAAATAATAAGAAACATATTTAATTACCTGCGATAAGTCCAAGTTTATCATGGTGCATGTTGTAAGAACAAAACGAAAACAAATCAAGCGAGAGCTACTACCATGTAACCATGCAAAAATTCCCAATTGAGAGTAGTGAAAATGGAGCTTGAAAATTCTAGGGCTAAGGGAAAATGGAGTTCTTGGGAGCTTTCTAGACTTGGTGGAGAAGATGAAGTGTGTAAAGTGGGGAAAAAGTGCCCAAGTGTATGCATTTATACACATAAAGTCTAGTGGAGTGGTATAAATTAAGAGAAATGGGTCCCACCACTTACAGTACGTCACCCCCGACCAGACCTCTCGACACCTGCCACTTGTCAAGGTTTTGAGGTCCAGAATGGGGTGTATCGAGTTTTTTACCCTGTGTCGAGTTTTTGTCGTGTGTTGAGTTGTCTTGTTTGTGTCGGGTTTTGTGTTATCTTTGTCGAGTTGTCGAGTGTGTCAGGCTTTTTAATTTTCTGTGTCAAGTTGTCGTGTTTTAAAAACACGACACAAAAATAAAAAAACCCGACATCCGTGCCTTAGCGCGATTTTTGCTCTCTGTCAAATGTCGAGGGGTCTCTATGTCGCGGCCTTTAAACCTCGACTCCTCGACACACACCTCGACGCTCGACACCAACACCTTAGGCTCTTCCACAGCCTCTGTCGAGTGTCGAAACATTCTCTGTCGACATCCTCAACCACGACAACACCTTGTAGACCACGACATACACCTCGAACCTCGACACCAATGCCTTAGGTTCTTCTACAGCATCTGTCGAGTGTCGAGACAGTCTTCTGTCGACTTCTTAAACCAGGACAACACCTTCCAGATTACGACACAGACTTCAAAACTTCGACACACTTCAACTTTAGGCCTTTTACCCATTTTTCATCACTTTTTGAGTTTCATGTTGGACTATACTTTATACAATTAGCTTCTTCTAATTATTTTCTTGGCCCGATTTCTCGCGCGATGAATTTTTGTAAATTTTTCCTTTCTGATTCCTCTTCCGGGGATGGATTCCTTGATCTGTTAAACCTTCCATTTCCATAAATCACCCCTTGGAAATTTTCCCATGGTCACCATGTTTCCGTTTCAGGTCCTGACGGTGTCAAGTCACCCATTCTGTTTGATTTCCTTTCGTTTTCGCACTTCAAAAATTAATTATTTTCTATAATTAATTCGCGAAAAATTCATACTGAATTTCAAGGATTTATTTATTAATCCGGTTTAATCCGAATTAATTGTCTCGTGCAGTATTGGGTATTACAATAGGCAGATGCCAAAGCGGTATATTCCAATTCTATTCCATCCCTTACCAAAATTCGTAATCGATTATCAGTTCGACTTGCTTAGATAAGAGTGCATAGATACGGGGAAAGAGCTCTCAATGAGAATGACGATCAATCCATTTGTCCGGCCAAAAATCTATTTTCTGCCCATCACCAATGATGATCATTCATCTTAAAAAGTTTCTAACGTTGGGTTTCCATGCTTTCCGGATAGATAAAACCCCACATCAAACATTTGGACTTCCCACCACATATTACTGGAATGAGATTGATACAACGCTTGGATTGTAACGCCCCGATTTTTATAAACCGGTCACGTCACCGCCACACCTAACTTACCAAGGGGTTCTATTACTAATTCCGCAGTAAGCTCGGTGTTCAGGCTAATCTAGTTATCCTATCCTATCAGAGTCGCTGGATTTCAGGAAGTAATGTCCCTCTAATTACAGTCATCATACTTGGAACGATAAACACATAATGCGATAAATGTAAAATAATCAAAAGGTATTACAGCCCAAAGTATCAAGTAGTAAGGTCCCACTTTGGGATTCGGCCATTTAGTACTAGCCGATTACAAATGAATTACATAAGGTTCAAGTGACAAAAATTTGATAAAACCCTGCAACCAAGTATGTGGTTAGGATAGACAATCATATGAAAAGATTCTCTCGACCTTTCAAAAACCCATCAAGTAATAACTTGATCCTCTAATCACTGTGTTGGAGTACATCCTCGCAACCTTCAGACCCACATGTGATGCGCAAAGTAGCATGTGTTAAGGAATCACACATCATCAATTATGCGATATGAACATAGCATGAAGGTCAGGAGGGCAACATCTCCACATATGTTAGCCAGCTGACCCAATTTAAAATCCATGCAACAGGCATCATTTAAACTGGAATGACTTTGATGCACACTTTAAATAAAATTTGCAATGAGCAGTTTAAAATATGCTCTTCAATTCATGCAACAAGCAACACCCTAACTTCTCTTTAACTAGAAGGCGAGGTGCTATACGTGTCTATACTTGGAACTGCTAGCCAAGTCTTTACACGTATAATTAATGCCGACCTCGCAACTGTCAATCTGCGGCACAACTCAGGACGTTATCATATCGCGTACTCAGCCAAGTGGCACAGCCCAGATAACCCCCACTTAGCGGGCTCCACGAATTTGGAAAACCAATCATACATAAGAGTGGAATAAATTAATTCAACCTTGACGAACCAAAGTTCAGTGCAGATGGAATCGCCCAATGAATACATCAGAACAGTGGTAGTCTCAATTTGAATGAGATGGCAACTATTTATTCGAAGTCCACACCTCTCCCTTGAGTACGTAAGTAAAGGACAGATTTATCCATACGACGTACCCCGTACGGCTGTTATCCTTTACCTCTACCATTCTTAAATTACTGGTAAACCTCATATGTGGGGAACTAACCCGGATGAGTAGAACATGAATTACTAGGGAAGTGAGTTCCCTAATGAAGCATTTGGCTTAAGGTGATCAATCCAAAAGCAACCCAACGATTTCCACTCTTTACTTTCACTTTACGTATTTGCATCTGTTAATGCGATGCGTTAATTCATCTATTCATCATCAGTCAATTCTTCTTGGTGTTTGCCAAAGTTCAATGCAATGCAAGGATATGAAAATCGTTGATTGCTATTGGTAGACTTAGTATCATACATGCGATACCAAATTCGAATAAGGGTTTATTATGCATATACAACACAAGGCACGTAAGTCACATAATAAACGTTCAAGATTCAGTACAATAATCCCAAGGAACTTAATGTAGATAAATTCAAGAATTTGGGAAAATAAAGGTTAGTGTAATGACAAGGCAATGATGTCATGGAATAAAGATAAACGAATAATTTAATGGCGTGCATTAATTTAAATTTACCAAGTCGAATGAAAGTCGGCACGTTGATTTAATTTTGGACTTATGGTTGCCCGAGTGTAAGATTTCCTTACCGTTATCAACAGTCTTGAAATTTAAAACACCACTTGCAAACGCGCCATAACTGCCGCTAACGACCGGGTCACCTACAGGATGAAATAAACCTAATTAATTATCTAGTTCATATAGTCATTTTTGTAACTTACACAAATAAATTTGTCTATGGATAATAAAACCATAGGGTTCACTTAATTATGTCCATATGAGGTTAAGTCCAAGAAAATGTTCTAAGTCCAAAATCCATTCCGGGTTGAAAGAATCTTAGGATTACAACATCTTAATCCATTTCCAACTTAAGTCCCACATTCAACTTCAAGAACTCATTCAACACTTAAGTTCTTACAACCAACATCCAACAACATTCAACATCCCAAACTTTCAAGATTTCACTTTGAAGACATGCATGTCCCACCATTTCAGATTTTCCAAACCCTAGAGACATCCTAAATGCCATTTAATCAATAAGTCCATAAATGCTCAAAGCATTTATTAGGGGGCTATGAACAGTAACCCTCAAAGTTCAAATCCACCAAATAGAAAATCTAAACCGATCAACATGTTTACCTTGATGAGGAGATTAAAGATCTATGCTTGGTTTGGCAAATACACTTGATTTGCGTTGGTAATGTGGAGATTTTAGAGATGAGCTCGCTGGGTCTCTTGAGAGAAAACACACTGGGTCTCGACTATGAAGATGAAGAAAATGAATGAAATGTTCTAAGTGTATGTAGAGTTGGCAATCGGATCGTGTTGTGTCAGGTTCGTGTTGGGTTAGATTTTTAAACGGGTTGAAACACCCAACCCTAACCTGACCAGTTTATTAAACTTTTCGGGTTCGTGTTGACCCATATACTTTGCGTGTTGGGTTCGTGTCGAGTTCATGTCGAATTAAAGCGTCGTGTCAGTTTTTGCCAGCTTTACTTTGTTCAATATGTGGAGTGTGATGTGCTTTAATTTGAGCTTTTAGAATATATGGGGCTAATAAATTATAAAATTAATATAAATGAACTTATATATGTGGAATTATAAAGCCTATTTTTCTATACAAATAATAAATTAATAATTTAATATATTATAAATGGGTTATCGTGTCGGGTTAGGGTTGAGTTGAAAGTCTCAACCCTAACCCAACCCGTTTATTAAACGTGTCGGTTTGTGTTGACCGTATACTTAATTGGGTCGAAACTCTTGATCCAAACCAATTTATTTCGTGGCGGGTTCGTATCGGGTTAGCGTGTAGTGTTAGTTTTTGCCATCTCTAAGTGTATGTATATATACACACATCCAATAATTCAAAGTGGGATCCCATAGTCTACGATTAAAATCAAGACAGCCCCAAAAACTACGACACAACCAAAAATCCCAAAAACTCTGCCTTCTGTCGTAGTGTCGTAGTCATAAATATTTCATCGTCGCGGGTATTGCACACCGGAACATCCTGAAGAGAGAAGAGAGAAGGATGACATAGCCTTCCAAAACCACGACATTAACCTTTACTATAACGGTTTTCAATTTCAGCCCATTAATGTCATATTGTCGTAGTGTCTCGCGTCATGGTGTCACGGTTTTTGTCGTGGTGTCGTAGTTCTTAATACTACGAAACGTCCCCATACTACGACTAGCACCCATATTGCCTTCCTCTGTCGTAGTGTCCTGGTGCCGTAGTTTCTCAATACTACAACACACTTTATTCTACGACAAGGCATTCCACGACACAACCTTCTTCTTCCTTTCCCTCCATTTGTATCGTAGTGTTGCATGGTATTAGACTACGACATGGCTGCACTACGACATTTCTTCATTTCCATTTCTAATTCTCTTTTCTTTTCCCCTTTTAATTCTGTTAGACAATTAATTTATATAATTAGATTCTAATTTTTTTCTTGGTCCAATTTCTCATGAGATAAATTCATCTAATTTCTCTTCAAGAAATTATTTATTCATCACATGGGATTAATTTCCTTCAAATTGAGATATTTAAATTACATGTCGCTCCACACGTAATTTTCTTCGACCCCGAAATAAATTAATCCATTTGATCTATGAAACCTTCAAATTTCATAAATCAGTCTTTGGTAATTTTCCTTGAAGTTACCACGGTTCCAGTTCCAAGTTCCAACGATGTCGAATCATCAA
>MAYD01764707.1:0-15569 GCA_001909325.1 Ruellia speciosa
TTCATATGGTTGATTCTAGCTCCCGAGTGGACTCCTCATGTCCATGTCGGGTCCATTGAACCCTTACTAGTCGCACATCCTTGTTGCGAGTGGGTCGAACCTTAGTATCTAAGATTCTAACAGGCCATCTCCTCATAAGTGAGGTTCTCATTGAGCGCTAACGTATCAGGCTCTAACACATGGGAAGGATCGGATATGAACTTCCTTAACTGGGATATGTGGAATACATCATGCACATTCCCAACTGAAGGTGGTAAGGCTAGCCTATATGCTACTTCACCAACTTCTCCAACAATCTCATAGGGTCCTATATATCTCGGGCTCAACTTGCCTCGGACACCGAACCGTCTAATCCCTTTAATAGGTGACACTTTCAATAACACGAACTCCCCCACTTGGAATCTACTATCGCGGCGAGCGTCCGCATAACTTTTCTGCCTATCTTGTGCAGCTTTCAGTCGGCCCTGAATAATTCTGACTTGATATGTCAAATCCTGAATATGCTGAGGCCCCAATACAATGCGATCACTGGAATCACTCTAGGTGAGTGGTGTAGGGCATCTCCTTCCATAGAGTGCCTCAAACGGAGCCATACCGATACTTGCATGGTGACTATTGTTGTAGGAAAACTCGATTAATTTGAGTCTATCCTCCCAACTTCCTTGGAAATCAATCATGCATGCTCTTAACATATCCTCGAGAGTCTGAATAGTACGCTCAGTTTGCCCATCTGTAGCTGGGTGAAATGCTGTACTCATTTTCAACTTTGTACCCAGAGCTTCTTGTGCTCGTTTCCATAAATGAGACTGATATCGAGAATCTCTGTCTGATATAATTTCTCTTGGTACACCATGTCGTGCCACAACATGATCTATGTATAATTCTGATAGCTTTTCTACTGACCATGTTTCCTTAATCGGAACGAACTCTGCCGACTTGGTTAGTCTATCCACAATTGCCCAAATCGAATCCTTACCAGTCCTTATCTTTGGCAATCCATTCACGAAATCCATCGAGATAGATTCCCATTTCCATGCGGGAATCGGGAGTGACTGAACCAATCCCATTGGCTTTCTGTGATCGATCTTAACTTTCTGACAGGTCACACATCTTGCTACAAATGCTGCCGTATCAAACTTCATTCCCGGCCACCAGAAGTTTTGTTTCACATCTTTATAGAGCTTATCTCCGCCAGGATGTACCGAATAAGGAGTGTGATGCGATTCATTCATGATAGCACTCTTAATTTCCTCACAGCTGTTCGACACACACCAACGCCCATTAAATCGAAGACTTCCATCATTATGGATGGTAAAATTAGCTTTTGCCTCACCGATGAGGACTTTTTCTCTTATCCTTAACAATTTCTCATCCTTCATCTGCTGTTCCAAGATGTCATCGAAGATATTAGTAGTTATGAACATAGAATTCAGTTGTCCTCTCATCTCATTGTTTTCCACCATTTCCAAGTTCATCCTTTGAAATTCGTCACACAACAAATTGTCGTAAGTGACATCCCCGACTGTTTCATAGGGTTTCCTGCTTAGGGCATCAGCTACCACGTTTGCCTTTCCTTCGTGGTAGTGAATCTCGGTATCATAATCCTTTATCAACTCCATCCATCGACGCTGTCTGAAGTTGAGTTTATCTTGAGTGAATATATACTTCAGATTCTTATGGTCAGTATATATTCTACTCTTTACCCAATAGAGGTAATGTCTTCATATCTTAAGCACATGAATTACTGCCGCTAATTCCAAATCATGTGTCGGATAATTCTCTTCATGTTTCTTCAATTGCCGTGATGCATATGCAATGACTTTTCGATTTTGCATTAACACGCATCCAATCCCATTCTTAGACGCATTAGTGTAGATGTCGTAGTCTACCCCATCTGTAGGCAGCGTCAATACTGGAGCCGTTGTCAATCTTTGTTTCAATTCTTGAAACGCTATCTCGCAAGCCTCATTCCATTTAAATGGAACATCCTTCTTGATCAATTGAGTCATCGACTTAGCGATTTTAGAGAAATCTTGAACAAATCTTCTATAATAACCAGCCAATCTCAAAAATGCACGAATGTCTGACACATTCTTCGGCGTAGGCCAGCCTTTAACAGCCTCAACCTTAGCTGGATCGACTGAAACTCCATCCTTGGACACTATGTGGCCCAGGAAGGCTACTTTCTCCAACCAAAATTCACATTTCGACAGCTTGGCATACAACTTGTTCTCCCTTAATGTTTGCAACACATTTCTTAAGTGTTGTGCATGTTCATCTACATCCTTGGAGTATACCAAGATGTCGTCTATGAACACTACCACAAACTTGTCCAAGTACTGTCGAAACACTCGATTCATCAGATCCATAAAAACTGCTTGTGTATTAGTGAGTCCAAATGGCATAATTGTGAACTCATAATGTCCATATCGAGTACGAAATGTTGACTTCGGAATATCTTTATCTGCGATTCTCAACTGATGATATCCAGACCGTAGGTCAATCTTAGAGAACACAGCTGCTCCTTTCAGTTGGTCGAACAGGTCATCGATCCTGGGCAACGAATATTGATTCTTTACCGTTACTTTGTTCAATTCTCTATAATTGATGCATAGCCTCATGCTACCATCTTTCTTCTTTACGAATAATACTGGTGCGCCCCAAGGTGACATGCTCGGCCTGATGTAACCCTTATCCAACAATCCTTTAAGTTGTTCATACAACTCTTTCATTTTTGCGGGTGCCATTCTGTACGGAGCCTTGTGAATAGGTTGCGTTTCTGATACCAAGTCGATCGTAAACTCAATTTCCCTAATAGGTGGCAACCCCGGTACTTCTTCCGGAAAGACGTCTGGAATTCATTCACTACCGGTCTGTTCTCGAGATCTGTCAAGTCTACATTCAAATCGAAGACTGTGCATAGAAACATCGGATACCCCTTTCTGATCAAACTGTCGAATTGCACTGCTGATACTGCTTTTACTATCGGTTCTTTCGGATATTATCTGTACGAAACCCTCTGCCCATTAGGCCCCTTCATAACCATTTTCTGATTGTGACAATCGATTCTGACCTTGTATCTGGCTAACCAGTCCAAGCCCAAGACTACATCAAAGTCGCTTAATGGGAATTCTATAAGGTCTGAAGGAAATTCTATATCATCTATCGTAACAGGAACGTTAGGAAATGTCCTATGGCAAGGAATGGCCTCAACAGATGGCAGTGAAACTATTGTCCGTATTTCTAAGGAAGGCATTGACTTACACACAAATGAAACACGGGTGGACAAGAAAGAACAAGATGCCCCAGAATCAAAGAGGATAAAGATAGGGTGGTTAAGGATTGTAAAATTACCGGTGATGACGTCGATATGATTTTCTGCCTCCGTACGGTTGATCACATTCAGTCTACCCCCATGCCTCTGATTCTGTGGTTACATCAATTGTTTCCCCTTATCTGGCACCCTCAACTATTGCTGATTGTGCCCAGAAGACTGTTGATTCTGTCGTGGAGGTTGCGGACAATTTCTGCTCTTGTGTCCCTGTTGCCCACAATTAAAACAAAGAAAGGGACTACCATCACATCTCAGCCTAAAATGGCTCTTTCCACACTTCTTGCATCAAGTCCCCGATGCTTCAGACTGAACCAATCTGCCCTTGCCCTTAAACTGGCCCGAATTCTGGTTGAATTTCTTATTTGGATAGAACTGACTTTTTTGACTGTTCGGCTTAACTGACTGCAGGGGTTGAGCATCATGGATTACAATCCCCTTATGCTTCTTCTTTTCACGATCATTCTGGATCCTCTCATTGTAGGATTGATCGGATCTCCTTGCTTGATTTGCGGCCCTTTCGTACATCTCTTGCACAGTAGTAATTCCGAGTGCAGAGATAACGTGGCGGATATGCGGGAGCAATCCTCTTTTAAACTGGTCTGTCAAAAACTCTTGGTTTTTGCACCCCTCAGGCAAGTACTTCGACAGCTCAGTAAACTTCGTGTGGTATTCCGCCACGGACATTCCTTTGGTCTGCTTTAAGTTCTTGAACTCATCAAACTTCAGTTTCCTCATAAACATTAGATAGAATCGGGCCTTCAGATCGGCAACTAGTCGAGTCCAGTTATATGTTGGATCATCCAGTTTCTCAGTCTTAACTGTTTCCCACCATGCTCTCGCCTCTCCATCAAAGTAATGGGCACCAATGTCCACTTTCTTACCATCAGGGCATTCAGCCACTCTGAATGCACCTTCCATTTGCCTTATCCATCTTTCAGCTCAGCAGGCTCAGGGGTACCAAGAAATTGAGGAGGTTTTGTCCTTGCAACGTCCTTGAAGTGGTTGGCTACTGGAGCAGGATTCATTCGATTCATCATCATAGTCATAAATTGTGTGAACTGATCCATACCTTGTGCTCCTTGCACATTCGGTTCATTCACAATTGAAGCAGTGGGTGGAGCATTCCCTACTGACTCACCATCATTATCATTATCATTACCATGGTTGGCATCATTAACCTCATGGTTATCGACAATAGGGACCTGGATTCTGGGGGCTCTACGAGGAGACATCTACAAAACACGAAATGCTTGTCAGTGCCATCGACCCTATTGAGTTGCATGTGGAAGGGTTAGTACCATGGTGGCACTCACGTACATACATACATCAACCAATAGAGAAAGAAAAAGACTACTTCTAATCCCCCACTCCTTACAAGTCTAGACCAAATTTTATTTCACATAACACATTGAGTTTCCAAATTTTATTACCAAGCATTAGAGCATATACGCTCTGATACCACTTTGTAACACCTCGATTCCCATAAACCGGACATGTTACCGCCACACCTAACTTATCATGGAATCTAGCCCTAAAACCTAACAATAAGCTCGGTGCACAGGCTCATTCATTGTCTCATCCTATCAGAGTACGCTGCGTCTCAGGAAGCAAATTCCCAAAGATCACAGCCATCATGCTTGGGAAGTTTATAACACATAGACACGTAAGCACATAGTGGAAAATAAGTTCAAATAGTCCAAAAGGTTATTACAATAGAAAGTTCAAAACTATCCCACACCATGACTCGGCCAGAATATAAGTCGAATAAAATAACATGCGTTAAAACATTCGGAATAATGAAAGCAAAGTTAAACATATAATCCTGCATCCACAAAGGTTAGTGAAGACATGTATAATCACATAGATTCACTCATCCTCACATCCCTCGGGTTCTAGCCCGAACCCCTACTGCATCGGAGGTATATCCTCGCGATTCTCGTGAACACCTGAGATGCAAACATTAGCATCATTAGTCACAAGACTAAGTATGGAAATCATTCATCATTTATTAACATCATGCGGTGCAATCATCCGGAGATGCCGAGTCAACATCTCCATAAATATCGACTCGGGATCCTTAAAACATTTATGCATCATTCATGGATGAAATATGAGAAGCCATGCACGTTTTAAAATGCTTTAATGAGCAGTTAAATCATGAGTTGAAACATATGCAACAAGCAACACCGAGACCTCCAAATCATGGAAGAATCCAATTGCTATATGTATTTCTACTTGGACTGCTAACCAAGCTTATATACATATAGTTAATGTCCACCTCACACATGACAATCCGTGGCACAACTCAGGACACCATCATGCGTACAATGCCGATAGTCCCTACTTAGCGTGCTCCACGAATACGGGAAAATAGACATAAACCAGAGTGGATTAACATAACATGAACATTGACGAACCAAAGTCTAGTGTAGATGGAGTCACCCAGTCAATACAATAAGACAGAGGCAGTCTCCATTCGGGTTTGATAGGGGAACTAATCTTCGTTAGCCCGCACCTATCCTTTTAGTATGCAAGTAAGGGGCAGATTGATTCCGTACGTCGCACCCCATACGGCTGCTATCCTTTACCCCTACCATTCATAAATTACCGGCAAACCTCATGTAAGGGGAGCTACCTCCGATGAGTAGAACATGAATCATAACTAGAGAATTGGTTTCTCTAGATAAAACATAACCGAAGCTTAAGGTGGCCAATCCAAAAGCATAAACCGACATGATCCACTCTTCCTTCTAGTTTATGTGATTACGTCTTTTAGGATGTATTAAGGTTCGATTTAATCTTCATAATCTTCCAATGAGTATTGCCCAAATCCTAGCACCACACAAGGATATGATAAATCCGTGATCATGCTTTGGAAGGCTTAGTATCTTCCATAACAAGATCCAGTTTAGATGGGTGTCTTATGCAAATACCAAACAATGCACATAATCACAAGGAAACATTCAAGCAGTAGAACATTCATTCATAAATAAATCATGTAAATGGAATAATTCATGGCATGCGAATTATTTAAATTTACCCGGCCAAATGATACTTGGCACTTTAATCGTTAATGGGACTTATGGTTGCCCGATGTATGTTTCCATACCTTTATCGACAATCTTGATAAAGCCTTGTCATACAAAAATATCCAAATCCAAATCCTATGCCGCGAGCCTTAACTGGAAGAGCCTACATAACCAATAACCCTAATTAATTATCCGGGTATCATAATTCACTAATCATAACTGAATTGCTCAATTAATTATACATTAATCGAGTTTGGAATTGATCAATTTATTTGGATTAATTAATCACATTCTCGGTATACTATTCCCATAAATGTCGAGTATTAATTGTCCATAATTAAATAATTGAGGGGGTCTGGCGAGTGTTGCCCCTTTTGGAAATAGCCGAGTCTTCAGCAATTGTCCAAAGGGTCGAGAATTATATATCCATCATGGAAGCATTAAGCTTTTGAAAGCTTTGACGAGTATTGTGAATATTTAAAAGTCCATGACGAGCCATTAATTAATTCCGAGTATTTCCTTTTTCTGAAGGAATAAATAAAAGATCGAGTATTCTGAATTCTGAAGAAAATACCTCTTACGGCGAGTATTTAGGAGTTATGGCGAGTGTTTAGAATTCTCGCCAAATTCATTAAAGTCTCGAAATAAATTCCAATCAAGTGATTTAGTTCATAGGAGTTTTGTCTTAGGCGAGTATTAAGCTTCGAAGGAACAGACTCCATTTTGGCGAGTTTTTAAGCACTTTGGCGAGTATTTATTAATTCTCGCCAACAAGCCAAACTCTCGCCAAAGTCTCCTAGTAGGCCACAATCCTCGCCCAAGTCAGAATCTCGTCACTGAATCATCAATTCAAGACTGGTTAATCTAAAACATTAAGATAGTCGTAAGTTCATATGGTTTTGAGCACACTTACTCACCAAAAATCATTTATTCAAAAATCCGAATTGCTCAAAGTTCCAGAAATTGATGAAACACATAATCCTAATAATTAACATCAACATACCATTTTTCGCGGGTTTCTAATGCCAAATTTTATAATAAAAACCGTGAACAATTTATCAATCTGGAAAATCAATGGACACGGAAATCCATAAAGAATTCATATTCAATTAATCATGGATAGACAATCGTAAATGGGTTTCTAAACCATTTTTAATACCCAAAACCAATTTCCATAAATTCACAGAAAACCACAGTTTCATGGTCGAAGCACATAAACTGGTTTTGATAATTGGATGGCAAAACAAATAAGAATTAATTTGGTACGAGTTCAAACATCTAATTAATTACCTTGAATCGATGGATCGGATTTGCAGAGTTGATGTTCTTCGTGAATTTGGAGCAACTGCCGAGAGAGAAAATAAAATGAGGAGGATGAAAATATTTAGGAGGCAATGAACCGGAAATGGCCGAAACCCTATGGAATGAGTTTAAATAATACTAGGGTTTTATGGAGGTGGTTACAAGGGAAAATAAATCTGAACTGAATCACGAAGTTTTGGTTTCCAAAGATAGGCTGAAACCGAATCTGGCAGTTATTTAATTGTGGCGAGTTTCAGGAGGGAATATTAATAAAAATGGGCGAATGATCCAAAGGAAGGAAAAATACTCGAAACGTGTTCTTTCAAAGAAACATGCATGCAGGAAGGTTTTGACGAGAATTAGAAGAAATAAATGAGTTAATGTCAGGTATTAAGGATGTCGCCAAAGCCTCGCCCTAATGAAATAGAAATCTCGCCAAAGAGATAAAATTCTCGCTATTACTGCCGAATGTGCTAAGCCTCGCGTGCTGAGTTATATTTCATTCTGACTTGCATTAATTCCATTAACTTTAATTAATCCATTTACGAACAAGTGTTCGAATTCCATAAATTACAGTTACTAACTATCGCCCTCAATGAATTTGATTAATTAATTAATTTATCATTAAATATCTTGGAAAAATTTTAAATTCCTCATAAAAATTCAATTAATTAACCCGGTCTAATTAACTAACCCATCTAATTAATGCCTAGTAATATGGGGTATTACAACCAGGTCCTATCCCCCTGAGTTGGAAAGGCCTGGGGGTCCCTAGAGTGTCCTTGAAAATTGTAACATCCCGATTTTCCCACTGGACGATGTTACCGCTACACCTAACTTACCTCGAGTTCTACAGCCTAACCCTTGGTAAGCTTGGTGCTCAGGCTAACCATATTATCTATTCCTATCAGAGTACGCCGAATTTCAGGAAGCGAGTCCCCTCTGATCATAGCTCAGCGTATTAAAACATGGACATGCAATAGCGAAAATTAAACTGATACCAATATAAAGTCGAACTACAAAGAAGGTCCCACGTCCGGGACATGGCTATTTAATACAAGCCATCATCGAATAGAGAGTTCAGTTGCGAAAAGGTAAATCACATAGATGCAACCTAGGAGTACTAGTACTCTCAGACTTACAACCCTCGAGGCATCGCCTATGCTCAACGGCCAGGGGTATATCCCCTGGCACTTCGTCATCTGCAAAAACAAGCACATCTTAGTCGAAAAGACTAAGTACGGAACATACACAATGATAAACATAAGTATGAATATGAAATGAATTCCACCCTTAGGTCATACCCATAATGCACTCAGAGGGTTTAAACGACTCTAATCAAAACCATGCAGGTCTGTAAATCAATGTTGTTTATCAAACCATTCACCCTAGGCGCATCCACAGCGTGGCTATAGCTCGGGACACTAACCTACCCTTCGCGTGCTTAGCCTCGAGCGGCACAGCTCAGGGTAAGAGCCCATATCGCGTGCTCGACGGATGTGGTACGCTTCGGGGTTTGAACCTAAATCCAATGCAACACCAGAGAACTGTTAGGCAAACATGCCCTGCGGCCCCAAAGGTTATGAGAAAAACAATGCATAAAACAGTATGCAATGTACTCCACATTGACTATATCCCCAAGATACATCTCAGTGGTTTTAAAATCCTTTTATGCAACAACTCACCATGCAGCATGGATAATAAACGATAACATCCTTCATGTAACAAAACACAATGCGACATAAATCAACTGAAAGCAATCAGCCATGCAAACAGTTACACGTATGAACAGTATAAAGTGCCGTAAGCCACACGGTATACTAACTGTAAAGCAAACATCAACTAAACAGTTAAGTATAATACACAGAAACATAGAGTGGATAATGACCGAGACTCTTGAACATCGGGGGGCTCCACCGACAGGCCCGATGCCAAGTGCTAAGTATGCCAAGGTGCGGTTGGATGGAATCACCCAACTCTGAACCATACACCAAAGCATTGAACTGCGAATAGGGATATGATGGGGTTATCCAACGCACAACCGATTGGAAGGAAAGCTGAATACCCTAATCCACTACCACGGTGGGTGAGGTTTAGGAGATCATTATAGCTACCAAATGATGTGAATCACCCCACACGCCATAGCTAGACCTCCCCCTTCTAATCTTAAATAACCGGTAAACCTCAACAAGGGAGCTACCCTCGAGAGTAGATTAGGACCTTTAATGTGAAAAGCAAGCTTCACACGGGTGGACTTTACCCCTATGGCAATCAACCCAGAGTGTAGTTGGTCGTCTCTCTATCTTTCTCTTTACGTGATTATCCAATTTAATGTGATGATTAAATTGTCATTAATTATCCCGTTGGTTTCCACTTTTTGATTTGCCACGACTCAGCCCGAGACAAGGAATTAGCTGTCACTTGCTTGGCCACTGAAGGGCTTAACTAAATTACATGCCAATCCAATTACATGTGAGGTTCATTAAATGCAATGGCATGCAATTCACATAAGAGCATGTAGGCATATTAGAATGAACATGTAATAGGCATAATAACAGCTCGCAGAATTTAAATAACATAATTTAAATTATGCGAAGAAAGTGATAACAAGTATATCCTAGGACTGTCTAAGGTTTCTGGTTCCTAGGCACATTGTTGGGTCTTATGGTTGCCCAGTGTAGTCCGTACCGTTATCAACAGTCTTCTGTAATCTTGACTGGAAGAATGAATTTCTGATATCGGCCTCTGACAGTGATCACGACACTGATTATCTGAAACCCGGAATAAACTGATGTCAATGCCTTGCATCAATTATCCAACTCAAAATGTCCTATTTAATTGTTTACTTAACAATTAAATTAAAATAATAATCCCTTAGATTATTATTAGTTTTTCCAACGGTTTCCAATTTGTTCGGACTGCTCAGAGGTTTCAAGCGTAGTATTTGTAATCGAGATCACTTGTCCATATCTCTCATCATTGCATGTAACGCCCCGATTTCCATAAACCGGACACGTCACCGCCACACCTAAATTATAAAGGATTCTACTCCTAACCCCCTATAAGCTCGGTGCTCAGGCTAATTAATTATCTACAAACCTCTATCAGAGTACGCTGAATTTTCAGGAAACTTGGTCCCCTCATGATCGCAGCTCTCTGTTACTCAGAAAGTCAGTCACCCAAGTCACGCAAGAGAATAGTTAAACTCTATTACTGGCGAAACATTCAAAGTACTACCAAATGAAATGAATGTCCCACATCCGGGACTCGACTATTTAATACAAGCCGACTACTCTATTACATTGAATAATAGTCTCGAATGAGCGAAAACTAAATTAAGTATTAAAAGCTCAAATAAAACAATAAACGACAGAGAAAATTAAGTTACCGAAGCAAACAAAGGAAAGCTAACGGTGATCCCTCAACTCACAACAATATCCGGGAATCCCCACTACTCCCGAGTCCATCTAAAGCTAGAGGGAGCTCCCCCAAGCCCTGCAGTACCTACGACACGCGCAGTATCATTAGTCACAAGGACTAAGTAAAGATCCACACCAATTCAAATAACCTGATGCAATTTGGAAATCGTATGAATCTAGTAGGAATATAACCATATTATTCCTTGGATTGATTTAAAAGCATGCAACCTTGAGAAGTTGATTCCAAGGATTGATTTAAAAGAATGCAACAATAAGAACTCGTGTATGCAACTTTTATAAATCATGTATTTTA
Source organism: Ruellia speciosa (assembly GCA_001909325.1). Taxonomy (NCBI): domain Eukaryota; kingdom Viridiplantae; phylum Streptophyta; class Magnoliopsida; order Lamiales; family Acanthaceae; genus Ruellia; species Ruellia speciosa. The sequence continues at coordinate 11,398 of MAYD01764707.1, forward strand.
AATCAATGCATATGTCACGATCATATAATCCGACAATTCATCAAATTCAATTTGACAACTCTGGACCCCCTGGCGTAACATTTCCGACGCACACGAGCTCGCAAGAGTGTCTGTGCTTACGTGTCTTTGGACAGAGCTCAATCCGTATTTATACACGGTTCACACATAATTATGCCGGCCTCCATACACGACTATTCGCGGCACATCTCAGGACATTATCGTATTGCATGCTCAGCCTATGCGGCACAGCTCAGATAATCCCCACTTAGCGTGCTCCACGAATACGGGAATATGGGCAATCATCAAGAGTCAGAACACACAAACGGAAATACCTAATGCACACCTTACCAAGCCATAATGCAAACCCAGGACAAAATCATGCGTACAATGCCGATAAAACCCACATGATCTACACCATAGCTAGCAAGGCGATCTTAGGATTTCAATTAACTACCTTTCCTATACGGTATGTGTGAGAAAGCATTCTCAACATACTCACGTATAGGTTCTTCGTTTAGTTTCATGGACGCAACTATATGCATATCTGAATTCGTAATGAAATCGCATTTCGTTCAATCATGAAATTTATTACACACAAGTCACATAATCACAAACTAGGGATGAGAACAATTCAAAAGGAATCCATAATAATCAAATTCCAATCATCGAATTTAAAAGCGCACTTCAAATGCATAAAAGGGCAGAATTCACAATATAAAATAACTGCGTGATGTGCAATTAAATTTTAATTTGCCCGACCGACATAAATTCGGTACCTTCGCAATTTAAATGGGTCTCATGGTTGCCCAAGTGTAAATCCTTACCATATCGCACGTATTCGGATCGCAGATAGGCCCGACCTGTAGATCAAAGGTCGTTAAGAAGTAATCAATTCATAGATTAAATCTTAAGTCCATTTTAATTAAACAACCCCGGAACTAATTAATTAAATTGAGTCTCACTGGTTAGGGCTAAGCCCTAAGCTTAATGGATAATCATCCGATTTAGTCACTTAATGTATATAATTGAATATCTCATTAAACAAGGCCCAATTAATTGATAAATTAATTAGGTCCAAGTCCAATAATTTTTTAAGTCCAAATAGATTCCACTTAATAGGCCCAATTGTAACACCCCTTGTTACGAATCGTCAGAAATGAGTAAAAATTTTTCGCGAAGTTAATAATAGGAAATAATCAACTTCTAATATGCGGAAAATTTCAATAAGGACATTTCGATCAAAAGAAACCAGTCAAGACATTTTGAGTTGGATAATTAATTGGGCCCAAGTTGGCCAACTGTCCCAATTAATTATCCGGAGGCCCAATAAGGACTTGGAATATTTATTCGCGATAAAATAAATATTCCTAAGGGCGACAGTTAGAAATTTTGCATGGGGACACTTGATACACACATGCAGACATTCAAATCGTTCATGGCACTTGGAAATATTCAGAAATTAATCAGAATCAGACGAGGGCAGAAACCAGAAAGAGACTTAGGCATTCTCTGAAACATTTCCGCGACGTTGGGGTTTTTCCGCGAGATTGGTGGATTTCCGCACCTTTGGAAGGCGCGGGGTGCGGAAATAAAAAAGACGACAGAATTGGAAAATTAAACTAAGAAAGCAATTCAGGCATGTATGCAATTTCCGCGACCTGGAAGACGCGGAAATTTGGCAAAGACGCGGAATTTGGGCAGAAGACGCGGAAATTGGAGCGATGTCGCGGAAATTCTGGCGCCTTGTGCATGGCTTTTGACAACCTTCTGCATGGTGCAAAAATGAGCTTAAAGACGCGGAAATGGTGTTGATTTGAACATGGCAAGTTGGCAGAAACATGTTGATGCGGGATTGGATGCAAATAAAGATGTCATTTCTATCCACTATAAATACGGGCACTTAGAACCATTTCATTCATTCTTCCTTCATCTTCAACCTTTAGCTCACTCTCTCTAGAAAATCATAAACCCGCACTACCGAAGGAAAGACCTATCCAATTTCACCCTCGTTTGTGGTCAAATTGAGAATCCAGTTACAGAATCTTGATCTACTCTCCAAGGTGAATTGATTTAAAGGATTAGATTCAACATGCATTGAATTCAATTTTTTTGGAGGTTTGAATCTGAAACAGTCACTGCCGACAGTGATGATAATTTGGACTTGGGGATTTTGGGTGTTAAAATACATCAATTGATGTTAGAAAACCCACTGGACAGATTGCATGTTGAAATGGGTCCTTCATTTGACAATTCCAAATTAAGGTTGAATTTGGGGTGTTGGCTGAATGGTTGAACAGCCGAGTGTGGGGAATTATGGAATTGAATTAGGAAATTGGAAATTGGACAGTGGACAGTGGACAGCCGAGAGACAGATTTAGTGTTGGACAGATTTTGAGGAATGGATTTTATGGACATAAGGTTTTAAATGTTCTTGATGTTCTTCATGTTCATCTTGACCTTCGAAATGTTCTTGGCAATCTTCAAGTGTTCTTGGATGATAGGGGTGTTTGATCCAAAAGATTGGAGTTGGAAGTCCAAGAGTTGTTAGAGTTAGTGGGAAATCATGAGATTCCCCACTAACTCAAGGAAATCAATTTAAAATAAAGATAGTGGGATTGGGTGTGACACCACCACAAGATTTCTTGAATTTAAAATTGGTTAGTGGGTAATGACTCATACTCCACTTTGCAAGACTTGTTGGATTGGACTTGTGATGCCGGTTGATCTTGTGCTCACGCACGTTCAGATCAGTTTGGTTGTACCTAAATGGGAAGGATTATAGACAAAATTAAAATAAAATTTAATAAACGCAAGTAAGAGTAATCAAATTCTACTAGTTAAGCTATAAGCACAGCTTCTTCCTCGACAACGGCGCCATGAAATCTTTAAAGGGAACAACGGTATATCACCCCTATAATACCCTGTATTACTGTGGAAATTAATTCGGACTTAAACCGGATTAACAGATAAAAATCCCTAAAATTCAGTAAGAATTTTTCGCGAATTAATTATTGAAGATAATTAATTTTTAATGCGGAAAAGGGGATCAATCAGAATTGATGGCACAGCATTGTCAGCATCAGAATTAGAAGTCTGGTAATTTCAGATAAATTACTGGAAGTGATTTATGAAAGGTTGAGGAATCACAAATCGAATAGATTAATTTTATTTGGAATATATTAAATTTAAGTATGGAAAGGCTTAATTTAATTTATCTTGAATATAGAAGAATTAATGTAGTGTGATAAATTAATTAATTTCAGACAGTGAAATTAATCAGATAAACTTATCACAAATATTAAGCCAAGAAAATAATTATATTCAGATAATATAACTATATAAAATAATGGCTAAAGAAAATGATAGGAAATAATCGAAGTCAGGAATCAAGAAATTCAAAGGACAATCCGATTTTCTCGGAAATTAATCGAAAAATCCGATTAAGATCGGAATCGGAAATTGTCGGATTCATTCGGACCTTGTTGAAAATATTCTCGGAATAATGGGAATGGGAAATTGGATTCAGAAATTATCCGATTAAATCAGAAATAATCGGATATGCTCGGATAATGGGAATAATTCGGAATGTGTCGGAATATCTCGGAATGTTTCGAAATAAGCTTGGATAGCCAGTTTCATTTTTGGATTATGATTGAGATATCCGATTTATTCGGAATATCGGAATAAGGCTCGGGATAATTCGGATTAATTCAGATTGGATTCAGATGTTCAGTACGACGTCGTTTTGAGAAGTCTGGGAGATTGGAGAATTGTGTTCGGAATATCGGATCATCTAGATAATCCGATTATGCAGAATATTCAATTTAGATTCATTCTCCTCCCTCTTTAGAATCCGATTTCAAGATCCAATCTTATCTTGATTTCATTTTCTCCATTCAATAATCCGATTTCTTTCATGATCGGATTGTATTCTTATTCTCCTTTAGTATTCTGTCTATATATTGGGCTAAGGCAAATATCCAGAAGAATTATACTACTAATGTTTTTACGCTAAGTGCATTCGCCTTTTAATAGGCGTAATTACATTAAGGATTTAGAGTGGTTTCAGCATTTGCTTACCAAAGCTTCCGAGGCGTATCCTCCTTAGCTTCTTACCACTAGGGAATATAATTCCCAATTCAGCATTTCTACCCTTCAAGGTCGCGCCTGTA
>MAYD01764726.1:0-11840 GCA_001909325.1 Ruellia speciosa
CCAATGGCCCGGAAGCACGTCTTCATCTTCCGGGACAGTGGTCCGGACACAAGTCTCCATCGTCCGGAACAGTGGCCCGGACGCTTCCCTCCTTCGTCCGGGACACTGGCCCGGATGATCCTCGCCTTCGTCCGGGCCAGTGGTCCGGACGAAGATCTCATGTGTCCGAGCCAGCACGTCTTGTGCGACCGAGCCAGTGGCCCAGAAGCACGAGATATTCGTCAGGGCTAGTGGCCCGGACGCGTATCCTCTTCGTTCGGGCCACTGGCCCGGACGCATGGCCTATGCGGCCAGGGCCAAACACGGCCCATTCGGGCTATAAACACGTTTTTTTCCCTTATTTCTGTACCGCTTTTAAATGTCACCTATGCAATATTATTATATTGGGACAAATTTAATTTGTTTTATGTTTTTCAGGCATTGATGGCACAGCAACATGGGGTGCCGATGATTCTTCTGGCAATCGGCAGGTTCGCAGACGTCGGGTCACTGTATCCGCGCGTAAGGCGGCGAAGAGGGAAAGGTCACAGAAAGGGCAAGCCGATGAGCAGGCAGCGGCTCAACCAGATCCACCAGTGATCCACGAGCCGCAGGTGTATGACGACGTGGGTGTGGTGGGAGCGGCGGGTGAAGTCGGGCTCGGGGAAGGGACGGGTGATAACGCCGGGGATGACTCGGACAGCGGGCCGCGTCATCGTCCGAGGCAGGGGCCGGACGACCGGTTTGTGGCGAGGGCATCGTCTTCAGGTGATTATTTTTATTATTATTGTTGTTGTTCTTATTAAAGTAGTTCCGGAAAAAATGTTAGTATTGTCATGTTTTAATTTTATAATATTAATAATTATTAAATTACTGTATGCAACAATTATAATAGTAATATTAATAATCATACGAATTATTATTATTATTATTATTATTATTATTATTTAAGTGTTATTGTAAAAATTAGTAGTAGTATAATGATATAATTTTATGATAGTAATAATTATTAATATTATTATTAAAGTATTATCATTATTGTCATTGTTATTATGATTATTATTACTATTATTAAAGTAGCATTGTACAATTGTTAGTAATATAATGTTTTAATTTTGTTTATTATTAATAAATTTCAAGTTTGATCTTTATAGTATTATTTTTTTTATTGTCAAAATTACTAGTAGTATAATGATATAATTTTATGATATAATTATGATTAATATTTATTATTATTATTATGGTAGTATTGTACAATTGTTAGTATTATATTGATTCTAATAATAATAAATATAATAATCATATTGTAATTATTAACGTATGTTTCACCGTCGTGTTATTGCAGGGACTAGTCGGAGGTTCGGTAAGGACATGACATGGTTGGTGACGGAGGAGGTGCCGGGTGGGCCAGTCGATGGATCCATCATCCCCAGTTTCTTGGGCCACATGGCTTCGAAGATGTATAAAGGCGAGTACAGACGCGTACTGATGTGTCATAACCGGAAGACTTTTTGCACTACACTGGATACAAATTGAGGGAAATGCCGGGACGGGGTACTGAGGTTGCTTGACGGGACGGGGTTGTCCCACTTGTCGAGACTCATGTTCGATCACATCGACGCGGCGTTGATATCGGCGTTTGTTGAGAGGTGGCAGCCCGATACCAACTCGTTCCACATGCCTTTTGGGGAGATGACCATCATGATGCATGATGTGTGGCACATTCTCCGCGTGCCCGTGGAGGATAGCATGGTGGGTGAGGAGCCTCCGGCTGGTCATCTGAAGGAGGAGACGATGGCTCTGTTAGGAGTGACCGAGCTGGTAGTGCCGGATTTCGACGGGGGCGGCGTGCGTTTAGAGAGTATCTCGCAGAGGTGCCTGGTTGGGAGGAGTGCGCGGGTCGCCACAGTCGCCTGGATGTGGCTCGCGCTGGGTTCCACCTTGTTCACCGACAAGAGGGGGAACCGTGTCAGGCCTACCATCATGTGGGAGTTTCATGAGGCGGTGGGGGGGGACAACGGGTATTTCGTGGGGCTCGGCCGCGCTTGCTTTCCTGTATAGGCAGTTGGACCTCGCCTCCCGAGGCGATTGTTTCCAAATCGCAGGATGCATGACCTTGCTGTGGGCATGGATTTACGAGTACTTCCCCACATTCCGGCCTCACCGCTACACTCTGGGTGGGGGGATCCGAACCTACCTCGCGCCGCGCAGTGGAGGGTTCGGTCCGAGCAGGGCAGTGCCAGTCGGTTGGGCGATCTACGACGTCAGATCGATAGGATGACCGCGAACGAGGTACGACACTTTATTTTAAATGCATTACCTTCTCGTAATTGTTTAAATGTAGAACAAACTTTAATTGTTTATGCTGTTTAAATCGTTTTGCAGGTGATGTGGATGCCGTTCAGGGGGAACTAGGTGTCAGTAGTCCCGAGGACGGCTTTACACGCCTGGGTGGGGTACCGCGACATAGTGGAGCTATACATGCCTCTTAGGGTGCTGCGGCAGCTCGGGTTCATGCAGAATATCCCCTACCCTATCATGACGCCTGTTTATGCACATCGCCCTAGGGAAGCCAAGGCGTACCGTGTGGAGCACCACCCCGCACTTGCGAGGGACGCCTGGTCCACCTTTCCAGCTTCGTATGTTCTGGTCCCGGATCATCTTACGATGGTCCAGGACGACCCCACCCCATGCACCGCTGATTACATGGATTGGTACACTCTACACTAGCACATGCAGCTCGCAGAGGACCAGCTGGATGTGGGCGGCGGTAGGCAGTCGCGTACGAATGCAGAATACATAAGTACTTGATATCTTATATATATTACAAAATGTATGGACTTTCCGTGATACAGTAATTATGCTCGATTATCTTACAGTGGCACGGGTCGTGGACGACTGTTGCGAGGGACTAGATAGGACAGGCGCGGCAGTATCCGGCTCTAGAGCTGGAGGATGCGATGGCAGCGGACTTCGATCGACTTATGCATGAGTGGCGGGATGCCACTTGAGTTCGATGTGTGTACCATACTTTATTTATTTACTGGTTTAACGGTATTGAGTGAGGACACAGTATTTCTTTATTTGGTTGTGATATGAGGACTATTGGTGAGTACGTACGGATTTTATTGCCCGTGTACGCACACTTGTTGTGTATATTCATTTTCTCTACATGCGTTTGTGAATTTTTATTTAGTCGATGCTTGTTTAGCACATATGATTATTCACCACATATATTTCGGAATCGTGTATCATATCTCCATACCGAATACGTACAAAACAAGGCGGTCTACCAACCAGATCGGGACTCTAGCGCACCCAGTCCCACCTTGCCTACATGTTTCTGTACAGCCCGTATAGTGCTCCACACAAGGCTCGTGGAGCTGCCTCCATAACAAATTAAACGGTGGCACCGGAAACCCTTGCTCCAGTTCTAGAGCAATGAAGTGCGCATTCCTCGGACCTAAGTGTGCGATGACATACTCGGCTACTGGACCTGTAGAACCTTCTGGGGCACGTAGGGGTAACGCGATGCTACAAAACGAGCGACGGTCGACTCCGTTGAGAGTTGCAGCTGAACAAAACAGGACCACGGCGACATTGAACGCTGTGCAGAAAGGCAAGAGGTCATTTGGTGTGTGCATCCAATGCTCTTGCCCACACCCCTCCCTGCAGTACACATTACGCAGAATGACCTGATTTACATCCGGGTATATGGCACTGTACAAGGCAAGGTCCCCAGCAATCTCGCTGGCAATGGCCCTGCGCACTTCCTTCCAACCGCCTTCATTGTCGGTTCTACAGAACGCTAGCGCACGGTACCCGCAATTGCCATCGCCCCGCACATTGACGTACCCGGTCACGTACGGATGAATACCGCGTAATATGTTCGATGCGTACGAAAACTATGAAAATGCCGGATTAAACTCCTCAACGCCATCTGCAGACATATATTGGGGTTACAATAATCATACATTACAAGGAGATACCAGCTTAATGTAATTGGGTGAAGCAAGCAAACCTGACGCGGAATGCTGGGAGCTGGTGCCCGGCTCGAACTCGCACCTCGAGACTTACCTCGTCCCCGCCCGTCTCTCGCGGTACTCCCACTTGCTCAGGTTGCGCTTCGTGGATGTGCTACCCTTCGGTCGACCCCTCACCGTCTTCTTCACCTCCGGATCCCCGTAGTCGACGCTGGCTGGGTACATCTTATTGTACAGATATCGGAAAACGTCTCGCTGTACTGCTATGTCGCTAGAATACAGTTGCTGGACCATGTTTCCTATGCCTTGCTGCACCTCCGCACGTCCGTCGTCATCCGAGACCGAGTCCTCTAGTGCATCGTCCCCGTACTGCAGTGTGCGCCAGAATGCATGGACGTCCCTCAAGCTGAATGCTTCGCCCTTGTCCAGAGCACGTTGTATCTCACACACACATGGCAGGTGATGGGTATCTCGCAGCACGTGTCCGCAATGATCGTATACATCCGCGCCCAATCGACTTAACCGTTTCCTTTCCGCAAGTAGCACGTCCAGACAATAGTGTGACACGTGGCACGACAGGAACTGGAACGGTGCCTTACTACACTGTGCAGGCCCCCGACGCTGGGATTCTTCAAGGGTGTTCCTACAGATGCGTACGGAGTTAAAACACATGGTAAAACACCGCGCATGTTTACATACATCTTGAACTGTGTATCAGACAAATCGTACTTACCTTACGTCCGTCAACAGTGAGAGGATCTGCGCATGCACTTTCTTCCATATGCCATCCAGTGCCCCCGTGGATGTGTTCAACCACTGCTTCAGTTGGTTGTGTGCGCTATCCACTCTGCACGTGGTAGTGTCCCCAAGGTGTAGCACTTTGTTTGTCCACGCATGCACAAACTGTTCCTTATGGACCAACCATGTACTCTGCACATACTCCACAATCACTTGATATCGCTCTGCTTTCTCACTTAATCCCTCCACCACCGCCTCATACTCCTCCATTGTAGGTGCCTCCACAATCTTTCGTCATATAGCATGCCGAAACCACTGTGCCGTATCCATTCTCTTACCGCTGAGCTTGTACATCATATCCTCCACGTCCTTATTAATGTGCAATGTACACAACATGTGCGGTGTTCTAGTAAATACTTTCGCGATAGGCCGCAACAACCCAAGCTCTCTGTCTGTCACTATCACCGTCGAGTGCACGTCATCTCCAATCAAAAGCCTCAGCCGATCTAAGACCCACTGGTAGCTGGCCTCTGTCTCGCCCTTAATGATGGCGTAGGCGATCATGAAATTCTTGTTACATGGGGTCATACCGATCATCTCAAAAAAGGCATCCTGTAACTGTTAGTCTTGTAGGTTGAGTCCATACCGACGAACCACGGGTACGTACGAAACAACTTCACTGACTCCGGATGGGCCATGAAAGAATGCTTCAGCACCTGGGTGGATGGGTCAACCGCCTCGAAATGTACATACTGGCTCTCGGTAGCTAAATGGAGGTACTGGGCCACTGTATCCCTCCCCTCATGCTCCTCTGTCCTGATCTTGCTTCGGTAGTTGTACACATGGGTCCTCGTGGCGTTGTCTTCCGGATGCTCCTTCTGGATAGCAGCTAGTATAGCACATGGCTTCGCCTCGGCCGTCGTCATGTCACTCACTATCTTCTTCGACCCAACACTCAGCCTGTTACTCTGCCTGTGTCCCTCCGGATACAACTTCATCGGGTGGTTATGCTTGTCTGATACCCCTTCATGCACACGCACAACCCACGCATTTCCTCCTCTAGTACTATGCACCCAGATCTTGAATGTGCATTTACAAGCTTTCGTCTTCGACTCCCGTTCTGGCTGAAAACTATTTTCCTTGCTTTCCCGCGATAACGCTCCCCGCGGTTACATCTAAGCAGCCTCTTTGTCCCACCCTTTTTGTGCGATGATATGATTAGCTCGAAACGAAGTTGGAGAGTCACTGATTTCTCCAATGCCACGCTTCCTGCCAAGTCGGCCAAGTTTCGTTTGTACTAAAGTACTCACTGTAGTCAATCTCGTCCCCTATACAATCCTCTAACCATACCTGCAAAAATCATTACAAGAACATCAGTACATCGCTCGTAACCAATTAACGTGCAAAAAATTTAAAAAAAACAAAAAAAAACCTGACTCATGGAACGTGCGTGCCACCAATGGTATCCACGCACAACCCCTGCGCCCGCACCACTGGTCGTATCGCATGATCCATGCGTGCAGCCATTGGCAGGGCCACAGATGTGGCGCGCCCATTCCACTGGCTTATTTGCGTGGACTATGTGAGTAACAATTGGTTCGTACGCACATCTCGTGCGCCCGTCCCACTTGTCAACCCGCACCAACACTGCGCCCGTCCCACTGTTCGCTGCCCATAGCCCTTGCGTGGAGCCATTGGCTGGGCCGCTGAAGATGCGCGCCCGTTCCATTGGCCATTTCGCACATCTCGTGCGTTCCCACCAGTGGTGCGGGCAAACATGTCATTCGCGGACCGGTTTCTGGCCAATGCGTTTCCATTCTCTTTTGATTCGGATTATGCTATTTATTTACCTCTTTGGAGCATTGTGATGCTTCTAAATCGTCATTCGGCATATTTTAGGAGTTTTTGAAGTAATTTTACAACTTTGGTCGATCGGCTCACAGAGGAAATTTCTAGAGAGATAATTTTTTTAAAGTTAATTTTTTTGAATATGACGTCATGGGGGCGGTACTATTGATATGGGGTGCGGTGAATAGTGATTCACAGTTTTATCTTACTATAATTGAAATATATTAATAATGAGATTTTGGAACTTATTTACATTTATAAAGGTATAGTAGTTATTCATCAACCTTTCTTAAAAATAAAAATAACTCTAAACAGCGCAACTGGTTCATGGAATTATAATGGCAACGAAATAACTAATCGTTGTTTAATTCATTTTTCTAATGGTTGGTGTAATTTTTAAAATGGTGGTTTCCATTCTCACATAGCATAACATAAATGACGTTTAAGTCTTTTCTATTCCTATTTCCATTTTAAAGATAATTTATTCCATTCTCATTTCATTCAAATGCTATGAACGAGTGGTACCCGAAAAGACAAATAAGTAGTAAGTCTCAAATTGCGCTTTGAATCGGTTATTGAATTTAGAGGTCATGATAAAGACATGCAAAACATTTATTTACAAGATTGTTATAAACCGTGTGAAATAATAAATTATATATATGCATATAACTATCAAATTATTTTTATATGATAAAATTTAGATGGTCTAATCTAGTGGTTAAATTAATAGTTTTCATAATAATAAGTTTAGAGTTCAAATCTTTGTAATTGTAAAAAAGAAATTATTTTTTACATAAAAAATAATAAATTTGAAAATTCATAGTAGAATTTCGCAATAGATGTTTATTCTAAGTTACTCGGTAATATAATAAGTAAAGATATTTACTTTTTATCTTTGGAAAATGGCTAATAATTCATAAGTCATAAAAATTCGTATAAATGTCCAAATAACTGTAGTTTGTAGGTTCGGAAGATTGTTTACAAAATATTGACGGTGTTTGGGTGTATTTGTTTGGATATTTTGTTTTAATTTTTTTAAAAAATGGTGTGTAAGAGAAAAAAGTTAAATAATAAAATAAAATATTTGATATGATATTATAATAATTTTTACATGTAGAATATTATGTAATAATTAATAAAATATAACAATAATAGAGTGGAAGAGATAGGGAATGACAGCACACCTATGAATTTAGGAAATATTCTAAATATGGTAAGTCCCCCTTGAATTCGAAAAGAAGGAAATGAAGAACGGAAACAAAATATTCTAAATATGATAAGTTCCCCTGAATTCGAGAAGAAGGAAATGAAGAACGGGAACAAAACTCAATAGGGCCTTTCTAGCTCTAGTTTCGGATGAGCTTCTCCCAATTATGTCTAGTAATAGAATATGACGGCTTGCTCTGACGCTCGAGTCTGTTGTTAATATGTAAAAAAAAAATTAAACCTAAATTTAAGTAGGATTTGATTGTATTATTATTATTTTACTATATTTTTTCTTTTATCTGTATATAATAGAGAAATATTAAAATTTAAAAAATTATGTGTGGAAACGGAAAACAAAAGTAGAAATAAATAAATATTTGTGCAACAGGCATGGGCGTTGAATGCGAATTATTAAATTTTTAATGGACCAAATGGCAATTCATGTGAACAAATAAAACCATTTAAAAATACTTGCGAGTAAACAAGTTAAAAATGAGGGTGCTTCGAGCGGTGAGGACAACCAGTAACCGCGAACCCGTATACAGAGCACGCAGCACCACCTACAAACCGCCCGTGGTGATTAACCACCCCGGGAGCACACGCGCAGGGCATCGGCGTTTCATTTTTTATACGGGGTAAAACCGTCGGCGAAACCATCCCCGTGGTTCTCTAACTCGCCCTGGTTAGGGGGAGGGTTTAGGGTTTCGTTCAGCGCGTGCCACTCCCGGCACCACAACCTCCGGGAATTATTCCTAAACGCTCCCACTTGACTTTATATAGTAGAAAATTTAATCTTATCTAGCCGATGTGGGACTAGGTTCCATATTTTTCATTATTTTACGATAACTAATCAGCCATTACGCATTACGTTATCCCGCCTAAATTGTCACTTTCCTGTTTCCACAGAATTCGACGGACGATTCGTTAATGGCGGAGAAGAAGTCACCGAACAACCACGCCGATTTTGCAAAAGTGATTGAATTCGTGCCAGCGTTCGCGAGTTAATAGACGGTTTCTTGAAGAATAGGTAAAGAAGTTCAATCAATCGTTCCGATGTTCATTTCCTGTTTTTAGTGGATTTGCGTTGTCTGATTTTAGTATTTTTTTCTGCGATGTGGTTGGTTTATGATGATGTACAGTCCTTGTGTGTTTTCATTGGCTGTTTGAATTTTCAGTGCGAGTGAAATTTTGTTGCATATTCACGAAAAAATTGTTGTGCGGTTGTGCCCTAGGAGGCCGATTATTAAATTCTGTAATGCACGTGTTAGCTGAAAATTTTTGTACATCCAAAAAGGCTACTCTCTGTCAATTTGTTTTTGTTGGCTACCTCTTTACATAGTGTTTTTAGTGTTAGCGTGCAGAAACCCTAATTCGAAGCCCGTTGGGCGCTTCGACCCGTGGAAATTTCATTAGCTTGTCTCCGCCGACTTCCTCCCATCTGTATTTTGTGACAAAATAATGGAGGAATGTGGAAATCTCTGCCAGGCCGAGTTCCTTCCCGGGGCATTGCCTAGTACCTCCTCCAAAAATGAGGAAATGGTGTTGATGTTCTAGGCCTTTATCCTGCAATTGATGAAATTATTGATGGTATTAGTTGTTGTTTGGGAGTGTTGTGTAACATGGAAATTATTAATTAGCATTTGTGATTACGAACCATCCATCTCCATGGATTGAAGGTTAGTGGATCTGGGTAGAGGCATGGATCATAGTTAACCTCCCTTGTGTAGACGTATATCCTCCATCCCTTGGGAATCGTGTACCCTGAAAATGGAAGAAACAAGTAAATGATGAGCAACTCTGTATCCCAGTTTCATAGTGGCTTCTGGCAAAGAAAATGCTACTCTATGCCTAAGCTTAAGCCTGCACAGTTCTTTTGTCTTTCCCACTTAACTTGAAACAGGATTATTGTTGTTTTAAGGAATATTTGGGACGTTAGATGGCATTAATTGTTTTTTAGCTCTTGACAAGGGAATAATTACAGGTTCCCTTATTGAAAGGATGAACGGTTCTCTTATCCAAAAGTGTAGACAAAATAATTGGCTCGGGCAAGAGACTGGTCATCAATGGGATATCTTAGGCTGGAATGATAGGTTTTCCATGTGGATCATGATAGGGTAGGGTCCATTCAGAAAAATGATCTCTTATCCCATGATTGCTCCCGTATTCATTGGACTGCTTTTATTTTAATGTTTCATTTTCAGAAAGAGGAAAGTGTCAATATGTCATATAATTTGACTATTACTCGTGTAGTAGTAATTTCTGATATTCCTGCGTACTGCTAAATCATAAAGAAAATTGTTGAAGAGAGATTGTGGGTACCATTTATTTCCATATCTCTAGTTGTTTTCCTCAAAACTCCATTCACTATTGTAGCTAGTCTTGATGTCTCATATATAACCTGCAAGGAGTAGAGGCAAAAGTTCATTAGCTTAAGATTTAAGTAGAGTCTCGTGAGGAAGTAGGCAGTACTTACCGCACGTGTAAAGCGCATGGATTTGTAGTCACTGTAATCAATAGGATCCTCGAGCCCTTTTCGTTCTCTTATTGCCATATGTTCTTTCTGAAAAATTTAACTCAAGTTGGGACATGGGACATGGGAGTAATGAAACATAGGCATGCTTCTTATTGAAATTTCTACTTACTCTCATTTCTTCAAGTACTTTTGGATGATCATGAAGATACTTGATTGCCATCATGGAAGTAGTCGACACGGTCTCATATCCAGAGTATAGGATTGTGATGATTAAATCAATCATCTCCTCGTCCGATAGCTTATATTTATTTTCTCCACCTAGTAGGCAACCTAGCATGTCTTGATGATTTTCTCCGGATTCCCTTCTCTCCTTTATTAATTTTCTCAAGAAGCTTGTAATATTTTGTCTTGCCTGTAATGAACTGAACCTGTTAGCATATCTTGATTTACTTGGTGTTGTTTCACCATCTTAATAAGCACGGTGATATTACCTGAAGCCCCTGATGATAGTTCGTGTTGGGAAGGTTGATAGGGAGTGAAAGAGTGCCCAATACCAGCTTAAAGAATTCAGGCATGAAGGCTTGGCATATTCCACTAGCTTCCTTGCTTGCTATTTGTCTCAATGATGATAGAAACGCCATCTGAATGAATGGTTTTTGTATTTGCGTCAGAAAAGAACCGTAGGAATGTATTATCAGTGCATTAATCATTGATCAGACCTATAATTTTGAGTACAAACCTCTTTAGTTTTCTCCTGAATATCAACAATTTGGTTATCCCATTTGCTCAGATGGGATCTCATGACATCATTGATTTTTGGCAACAGTTGATCTTTAATCATGGTAGGACTGATAAGGGCAAGTAATGCTCCTCTCATATGCTTGTGGGCTGAGCCATGAACAGCTGCAATATTGGATTTCCCCAAGATGTCTAACATTGACTGGGGATAACCAGGTACAAGGCCTTTAGCCTCGCTCACCAGGATGAATCTGTTTAGCTCTGGATCCATTGAAACTATTGTGGGACAGCCCAGTATGTGAGATTTGAAAAAGCTTCCAAACCTATAAAACGCAGATATGATTAGTCAAGCCCTTTAAATTCCATCCAAGAGAATACTAGAATCGTAACAAGTGTTAGATCATGACTGGAAGACTGATCACATGTGTTGAATGATATAGGTTGCTTTTTATTGGATATTGCCATTCCATTAGCATGCAAAATTTTTTATATTGAGTTGAGAAGGAAAACTAAAATTGTCTAAAATGTGCAGAAAGAATGACAAGTGACACCTTGATCTCTGGTTTTTCATGAAGGCTGGACCTTGTTTTAGAAACTCAGTTGTCTCTCCAAAAACTGGCCATCCCATAGTACCAGGAGGCAACCCCTTCTTCCTGTACCTGACCTCATTCCATCTCAATAAGGCAACACTCAAGATGCAAAGGCCCCAGAAGGCCCCAAGGATCACAAGTAAGGCAGCCATTGATTTCCTTTAGGAACTCCTGCTATTGGAGGGAGAGTGGGGTGAGAGGGAAAGGGAGAGAGGCTGAGAAAGGTATGTGATTTGCTTAGTTTGTACGGGCTGGTCATGAACTCGTGCGGGTGTTTATATAGAG
>MAYD01764735.1:0-11511 GCA_001909325.1 Ruellia speciosa
TTAATTCACATAAACACATTGGGATTCCAAATTTAATTCTGAGTATAGAGCATATACGCTCTGATACCACTTTGTAACACCCCGATTTCAATAAACCGGAAATGTCACCGCCACACCTAACTTATAAAGGACTCTAGACCTAACCTTTTCATAAGATCGGTGCTCAAGCTAATAATCATCTAACAAATCCTATCAGAGTACACTGGATTTCAGGAAGCTTGGTCCTCTCTGATCACAGCTCTCTGTTACTCAGAATAAAAACTAACACATTGACATAGAATTAAATTTACAAACTAAGTCCAACTATTCTATTACATTGGAATAGTCTCACACCGAGACCTCGGCCACTACATACAAGCCGATTCTATACATTTCATTTTCGGTGAATTACATCAATTTACAAAGGAATGAAGCAAGAGAGCGATAATAATAATTGCTTTGGAATTTAAATCAGATAAGGCACATAGGGAAATTTAAATAACTCTCTCAACCTCACATCGATACTTGGGAACCCATGCGTTCCCAAGTCCTTCTAAAGCCGAAGGTAAATCCTCCAAGCCCTGATTACCTGTGATACATAAGCAGTATCTTTAGTCACAAGGACTAAGTAAGGATCCACACAAGTCAAGTTATTATGCAATTTGGAAAATGTATGAATCCTATGGGAACATCTTCATAATACTCCCAAAGGTGAATTTTATAAAGCATGCAACAGTAATATGTCGTGTATGCAGCATTCATAAAACATGCACTTTAAATCAATGCAACAGATAAATATATCTATACAATCCATCATCATCCATCACATACATGACAACCCTGGATTCCCCGGCCGAACATGGGCACACGGGTTCACCAAAGTGTTTCACAACATCATCACCCCACTCAATGACATGTCTCACCATGTACTCGAGCTTGCATGGGTGGGTGCTTACGTGCCTTTATACGGAACCACATGCCGTATCTATACACGGTTCACACCAACACAGAAATACCTAATCACACCTTACCAAGCCATAATGCAAACCCAGGACAAAATCACGCGTAACAATGCTGATAGAACCAACATGATCTACACCATAACCAGACAAGGTGATCTTAGGATTTCAAACAAGTGCCTTTCCTATACGGTATGAGTGAGAAATGTCTCAACATACTCACGTATAGGCTCATTAGTCTTTAATGCATGCACACGGATGCAACAATGGTGATCCACGAGATCACATAATACAATAATGCACACAAGGCAATCAAATGATCCTAACAAGGCATCATCTATCATCCACCATATTCATTCATCAAAGTGAATAAGTAAATAGATACTCACAGTATTTAAATTTACAGGGACAATTATCAATTGGCACATCCGAATTTAATGGGACTTATGGTTGCCCGAGTGTAAGAATCATTACCAGTATCTACAGTCTTCTGAAACCCTACTGATCTCAACTCTATCTTGATCAACTGAAGCTCTAGCTCCAACCTTGTGTCCAAGTCCACCCCTGGAACTTCAACCACAGGACACAAAACCAAACAAACAACCATCCATCTATTTATAATCTTAAAAGATTATAGACATTGAACCGAATGTCTAGGGATAATTGAGTCCACCATCCTATGGTCATACTGTCGTAATTCCTTTGCACCTTGCAAAGAAATTTTAAGTCACGATTAGGTCCAAAGAAATGTGCAAAGATGGGTATGTCGATTAAGTCCTCTCAATCGCCCTTTAAAATATTCATATTGGAATATTCATACTAATGCTCTTACGATGACCCAATTAATTTATTAAAATGATTTAATAAAAAGGCATCAATGTCGAATTACACTTGGGACGTCGAAACCATCCCATAAATATCATTTTTAAGGTTTTGGCCTAAATAAAAATCCGTTGAGTTGGTTTTTAAAATAAAACCTTTGTCCAATTTAATTTCATAAAAACAAGTGGGTTGGAACCAAGTCATTCTTTTAATTTAAATCAATTATCCAACTCAAACTATACTTGAAATAAATTTCTATTTCAAAGGTGATTAATGACTATTAAGGTGATTAACCATTCTCGTTAAAATATTTATTAAAATAAATTAAACGCTTCATTGGCCTTAATCTCAATTAATTAAATTAATGAAGTCCAAGGCCCTCTGCCACGGAATTTCTGAAATGGAAACCAATTAATTAATTAGGCCCAAATTATCCAAAGCCCAGTCCATATAAATTATTTCTTCCATTAGAAAGCCCAACAGATCCAATTAATTGCTCAAAGGCCCAATGGCCCATAACAGCCCAAGTTATCTCTCATTAGGTCATTTGGATCAAACACCAATTATTCAAGAACATGTTGAATTTGACGGATGAACATCTTGAAGATGTGAAGAACATTCAAATGCCCAAATTTGATAAAAACATTACAAGTTCCCAAAATCGATTGAATGTGAAAAACAGGTTGTAAATCATCCGATTTAATTCAAAAGTCATTGGACTTGTATTTTAAAACACTTAACAAAATCCCAATTTCATCAACAGCAGCAGTCAGCTGTTTCTGCCATGGCCAAATGCCCAAAAATCAAAAGTCCACAATCATATTAGAATTGGATAAAAATCAACATCTATGAGTCTTTGGACTCATTTAAAACAATTAGAATGTTTGAAATCCATTTTTGACATCATCACATCCATACTCGACGGTTACAGTGTGCGAAGAGGCGAAAATCCCAAAATCCACCAAATCGATTTCCAAGTTGAAAACCAAGTTTAGAATGCTCAAAATATCCAGATGATGCCATTTGTTAATTCCAAAATCTCATTTGAACAAAATAATTTTTTTAGGGTTCATGAACAGTAGTTACGAACACTGGTTGAGAAAAATTACTCAAATCGGAAGAAATAAACCGAACAAAATGTTTACCTCGACGTGGGGATTAAGGATCTATGCTTGGATTCCAAAAAGAATCGAGTTTGATCGATGAAATCGAAGCCCAAAGTCTTCGGTGAACAGTACCCGAAAAACGAGAGAGAAGGGTATGTTAAATCGCGATGGGGAAGATGAATAATAGAAGAAAAATCTCTAAGTGTGTATATTTATACACAAAAATCCAACCGGGTCCATTGGGAGATGCGAATTCAAAGGCGAGCCTTAAGTCTGAAGTCGAGAATCCATTCCAGACTACCATTCCTTCAATAGGCGAGAATTTCCTTCCTTAGGCGAGTATCTGTCCAAAACTCCAAATACTCGACTACTCTCTTATTCGTCTATTCCTCCACGTGTCTCTGATCCAGACTTCACTCTCTCAGGCGAGAGTTTCCACCTTTAGGCGAGTATTCCATCAATAGTCGAGAATTGTAAATTCTCGACTTCTCGCCTAAATTGCCAGAATTCTCGCCTATTCCTCTTCAGGCGAGAATCTGTTCCAGATTCCAACAACACTCGACATTTCTGATCTGTTGGACTTTTCCCCTACACAATCACTTGTGATTATTTCTTAAGTCCAATTTACTAAGTGTCGCCCCCTCCTGCGCACTGTTCGCTATTCATCCATAATTAAATTAGATCTTTTCTAATTTAATTTAGTTAGGCCCAAGCCCAATTTAATTAATTTGGATTTTCTTCTCCAAATTAATTTAATCCAAGGCGACATCAAACTGCGATCATCCGATCCGTTCCCCTTAATTTCGCATCCTGAATTAATTATCCCTTGATAATTTGATTCACGAAAAATTCTCAGATAATTTTGGGGTTTCCTAAATTAATCCGGTTTAATTTCCAATTAAATCCGAATTAAACTTCACATGTAATATGGGGTATTACACTAGGGAGGAGCTGCTAGCTGAGCACTGGTCTAGCAAGAAAGTTTTCATGAATTCAGTCGCCAGGTTGGGCGAGGCAAAGGGTACGAGGAGACCCAGGCCATAGCATGGTTCTGAATGTTGGTAGGTTCAGCCTTGTTTATCGACAAGAGTAGGAACCGCATCAGACTACCCTACCTGCACGAGGTGAAGGATGGGTTGGAGGGTGCTGGGGCATACTCTTAATGATCTGCCACTTTAGTGCATCCCTATTGTCAGCTAGGCGTGGTTATCAGTGGATATTCCCAAGGTCTTGCTAGTTGCCTAACCCTATTACAAGCATGAATATACTAGTATTTCCCAAGCTTCCGACCCTATCGAAAGCAGATGGTTGTTGGTCCTGATGCCCCCCAAGACAGTATATGGAGTGTCCATGCCGATGACAGATTGGAGGCGCGCCTATAGTCATTGCATGCTCGTGTGACCAGCTGACTGTGTCCGAGGTACATCATTTGTTTATCGTTACTAAGGTTAATCTTGATCTTTACTTCCCTTCATAATTTGTGTGTTCGTTTGTGTTTAATGGTACAAGTTTCCTGGTTATCTTACGGTGCTAATCCGACTTCTTCCATGTCGAAGACCCTCTTGATCGGCTGGGTACAGTACTAGGATATTGTTGAGCCGTACATGTCCAGGTGGGTTTTACGACAACTCTAGTATGTGCAAGTCATCCCAGGCGCGATCAGCAAGCCGATGGCGGTTGTACGGTCTTAGTCTTCCATGTCATATAAGGTCGAGCATCCGGGAGTTGTTGCAATGGATTACTTAAATGCATTCTCAAGATTGTTTGTCCTACTCCTTGCTCAGTACCAGGGCACTATTGAGGATCTCACAACGTGCACTGTTAAGTACATCGAGTGGTACTACTGTCGTTCGCATCCGCAGCTCCTGCACAACGCTGGCACAGGTGCGGAGGTGCAGCCCCCGCACTCCAACAGTGAATAAATAAGTTGCTAAGTTTTATTTATTACAGTGACTTAGTACTTTAAAAAATAAATAAATTAAGCGAATAACTTGTAGTTATTCCTTTTTTTTTCTAGTAGGTCAATCGCTTCACTACCCATTACAGGAACAATGTAAAATGCAGTTAGCTTATTTAGAGGCGGCGGTGCCACATGTGGCAATGTTGGATAAGCTCTTGCAGGAATGGCGCGCAGCCAGATGATTTGTATAGATATAATTTTATTTTTGATATATCGATAGAAAGATGTTAGTATTTTATTTTTTTTACTATTTCAAATATATTTATAAAAATCTTTCGATGAAGTGGATTACTTTCAAATGTATTCCTTTTCAACCTATATTCATCTGCAATTTCTTGAGACACATTTGAGCAAGTTCCGGCATGGTTACACTATCCTGAGGACGTTCCAATCCCTCAATACTTTGTCCACGAACAACATCAATCATCAGTCCTATATCAAGATCAAAGCAAAGGTAGTATAAATAAATATTAATCATAACGTCAACTTCAATATTATACCCACTACAAATCAAAATTAAAATACATTATTAGTCTATCCCACTGCACTTGCCTACTTCTATACAGCTAATCCCAACCAGCAATACTATGATCATGGTATGTCGACTAAAGCAACTAGGGGGTACGGGAAAATTACTAGACAAATATAAACACATATAGTGCGGGCATGCATCACCTAAGTGAGCTATCATGATCTCCCGCTCCGGTCCTATAGCAGTCGAGGGTGCATGCAGCTGCAACACCAAAGACCCTCATTGCCATATTGGTAGGCTATGACCTAGAAGTCACAGTTGTTGTCGCCAGCCACATCGACATATCCTGTAATGAACGCAAGATTTATTCCTGGAATATTATCAAAGTGTAGCCCCATTATTCATCCATGCAAAAACGAACTTCTCCTTGTACACCAACCACGTCCCCTCAACATACGCAATGACAAGTGGGTAATACATTATCCTATCTTTCATCTTGTGCACGGCTTTTTTGTATTTAAATTCAGTTGGGGCTTCCATGATCCTTCTTCACATGCCGTGGTTGAACCCCTCGGTGAAGGCTTTATCCTTCCCACATATTATATACACCACATCTTCCACGTCCTTTTAGATGTGCCAGGTGCACAACAGATGGGCAGTATGTGGAAACATCTTCATGATCGGTCTCATCAACCCTAACTCCCGTTTAATCACAATCGCTATCAGATGCATATCATAACCAATTAGATCCTCAACTTCTTCAACACTCATCAGTAGCTCATCTCGGTCTCATCCTTCATGAGCGCATAAGCTATCACGAAGTTCTTGTTTCATGAAGTCATCCCAGTAATCTTGAAAAAGAGCATCTTGTATTTGTTAGTTTTGTAGGTCGAATTCATGTCAATGAACTAGTGGTAGGTTCTGAGGAAGTTGACTATTCTGGATGTACCATAAAAATATGTGTCACCACATTTGTCTCTGGGTCAGACTGCTCCCAATGTACGTAGTTGTTTTCACTGCTAGATGGAAAGACTAATCCACAACATCTCTACCCTCACACTTAACCCTCCGCAAATGATCTTTGTAGTTATACATTTGCCTCTTGGTAGGATTGTCCTGTGGGTTTTGATCCTAAAGAACCACCAAAGTAGAACATGACTTTGTTGGGTTGCAGTCATGTCCCTCACAATTTTTTTGGATTCTGTGCTAAAACTGCTCATATGCCGATATCCCTCAGGATAAACAACTAACGCATGGTTGTGCATACCCGTAGTACCGGGTGTTGCACGGATCCCCAGCTGCTACCATCTCTTCTTTGTTGGACCCATAACTGGAAAGGGCATTTGTAGGCTTTCGCCCTCGTGTTCGTTCGCACATTAGTTCACATCTCTTGAGTTTCCTTGTACCGTTCACCACGGAAATATCTCAGTAGCTTCTTCTTTCCGTTATTCTTGTGTGAATCAACTATCAACTCGAACTCAATACTAATAGTAACAGATTTTCCCCATCCAATTGCGTCTGAATTGGTTTAAAAATTTTCTGAAGTGACGAACTGTTCACTATAATCAATATCGTCACCACCAATCTTCTAATGGAACCTGCAAAATTTTAAATGCCTAACATTGCTTGCAAAATAAATTGATTTAATATCGATTGTAATTACTCGTAATATTGTAAAGAAAAAAAAACAAAGCAAGGCACCATTTCGTCTCCCCCCATGCCGATTTTTAGAATTATGATAAATTTTTACTTCCTAAGATGTCGATGGCTTGTTCTTATCCATTTTCAAAGTTCTAAAGTTGTTCACTGTTACCGATTGACAATGAAACAACGTTAAAAACAATGAAAGTGATGAAATTATTTGAATATAAGAGTTAGAGATAATTTGATATAGAGAGAGAATTTTTCAAAACCTATCAAGAGTAAAATTGTCATTTAGATGGTGACTAATAAAAATTACAATTGTAATCTAGTTAAATAAAAGGGAGTAAAGCCCACTATGGTCTTAGCCACTTAGGAAACCCGATACAGCGTAGTTGACAGAAATTTATTTATTTATTTTTCTCTTTCTTTTATGGGTTTGAAGGGCTCCTGGGCCAACTTGATTATTGGCTTTAATGTCAATGGGGATGGCTTAAACTTTAAAGTTAACCAACGCAAGAAAAATTTAAAAATTTGTTATATATTTTTAACAATGGAACATCTAAGATATTTTCAACAATTGTTATATATGTTCAACAACATATCACTTAATTTCAACAATTCGCTGATATATAACGATTCTGACAAAAAATGTTGTCAGCTGCTGACCTGCAGCAAACCATTCTTGCTTCAGATCGAATTTTCATATTTTTTTTAATGAATCCACTTTGTTGAGGAGATCGTGGAGGTGTTTATTACATGAATGAGTGATGAGAAACGCTCCTGGCAAATAATTCTGTAGGGTGGGGTGGGGGGACACAGGGACTATTTTGCATATGTTCAGTTTATATGATGTGATTATCGTTCGACCATGATTATTTAGGAGACAAATTTGCAACAGAATATCTGGAGCGGAATAATACGCTATGATACTTAGAATGCAGTACAATACGTACGTGTTATAAAACCTGCCTGCGCTTAACTGATTGCACAGACAGTGTACCTATACGTTCGATATGCAATCAAATTTGCAGAAAACATAGGATGAACCTTTTTATATGGGCAAAACAGGCTGAGACCTCTTTAACCAAATGCTTCAAACAAAACGAGCAGCAGAACACTTGAGGCCGAAATCCATTTCTACCTATATTTCAATGTAGATCAAAACAATTGCGACTGCAAAACAATCTATACTGCTTTAATCTGTACATTGTACAAGACAAATTTTATCGGCTATAATGGGCATACCAAAGGTAGGCTGTTTACCGCCGTTAGACCTCTGTTGGTCAGTCCACTTCTCTTTACTGATCGGTGCAATTTTTTCCCTTCTCCCACCATCTATATGCTCAAAATTTTCATCTAGTTAGAATGTCACCTTCCAACATCCTAAGTACCTACAATTAGTGAAAACAACGGTTCAGGAATGAAAAAATTAGATCATTATCAAAGATGCTCTATATTCAAAAAGTGACTGATCCGCAGGTCCTCGTTGCAGCGTTGTATGGATATGGTGTTTCTTAAGAAATAGGTGTGCATATTTATTTACTTGTATAAATTGTTTTACCTGAGACATTCGGGGCCTGGACTGAGAATCTCGTTGTAAGCACAAGGAAGCACAATGCAACATTGCGTCAACCTCTTTCTCTGAATGGCAGTTAAACAAACATGGATCAACTAGCTTGGGAATGGCATTCTCTGTGATCAGAGGGCGTGCCTGTTCCATCCGAAATACATGGTGTGATTACATTTCTGAAAACTATGAAAAGATATATATCCCTTTTAAATATACGCGAAAAATCTCTTTTTTGATTGGACACAGGATACTCATGCATGTAGGGTGGACCTTGTGCTAAATTTTTAGTATTGGTGAGCCATGTAGGGTGGAGCCAGAGACACGTTTCAACCTAAAATTTTAAAACTTATTAGGCATATGATCATATTCCACCGCATATATACAAGGCAACACTTCATTATTTAACCAATGTGAGACACTAATCCTATATCGGAAGCCATTAATTGTCAACACTTTGGTTGGAAGCAACATATGATGAGTTGGAAAAACAGAAGCAACGTCAAATGATTTTAACAATCATACCCACTCTGTGAGGCATTGCTCGCCCTTGGGACGATATATGTCTACAGCTTTCCGACCTGTAACAAGCTCCAGCAGTACAACGCCGAAAGCATATACATCCGCTTTCTCACTGACTTGGCCGCTCTGAGCATATTCGGGAGCTAAGTAGCCAAATGTCCCAATTACCCTAGTCTCTACGCCCAGCTCTCCATCAGGCTGCAGTCTTGCTAGACCGAAGTCTCCAACCTGTTTGGGAGAAAGCAAAACATAAGAAGGCACTCCGTGCATATTACAGTAATGCGAAAAAGGGAAATGAGAAGTATTAAGATATAAAATTTGATCCCATCAAGACGGGTGGAATAATGTAGAAGGGCGACAATGACATACCAATGGTTCAAAATCGTGCGTGAGAAGAATGTTGTTTGGGCGCATGTCACGGTGGACTATACATCCAACTCTGCACTCCTCGTGGAGGTATCTCAACCCTCGAGCAGCTCCAACCGCAACTTTTTTCCGTGCTGCCCAGTCTAACGGAGTTTGATTTCGCCCTGCATTTCAAGTGAACCCATGTTGATGCCTATTCTTGATCGAAAGTTCACAACTGAAACAGAGTATTCAAAGTACCATATAGATGTGAATCCAAAGAGCCATTGCAGATGTATTCATAAACTAGCAACCGCCTGCTATCCTCTGCGCAATACCCAATAAGCATTACGACATTACGATGCTGTGCACAGCTTAGGACCTGCACTTCAGAACAAAACTCACGGTCACCCTGCGTACTAGCCAATTTATGTTGCTTTACTGCTATGACAAGGCCGTCTTGTAAGACCCCACGGTGTACTGAACCATACCCACCCTCGGCCAAGAAATTAGCCTCCGAGAAACCATTGGTGGCTTCTTCAAGCTCCGCGTATGAAAACAACCTAGGAGGTTTACCAAAGGATGGTGTCTTATGCTGACAGATAGAACACAGGGGAGGAGAGTGAGGCGGTGCATTTTTGTTGAAAGATATCATCTCCCTCACATTTTTGCTAAGATGTGGATTCGTATCTTCACAAAGTTCAGAAAATTGGGAGATTTCGGGCATAACATTTGGTGCTTTGCTTCTGGATCGCTGTAAACATCCTCGTAAAACTTTGGAACCTTCATCGGCTAAGCTCAAATTGTCATCCATCCATTGATGGGAGCATCTACTCACCGAAAGAGTGCTTGGCATATCACTGTCGGACTCGGTGTCAGAGTCCTCATACTCAGACCCTTCAAACGGTAACGCCAAAATCTGTTTCACCTTTGGTTCCAAATTTATTTCAGACATAAATGCCGGAGAGGCAAGCAAATCCAAGCTCGAAATTGAGGACGTCCTGCCGGGGCTGTTTGTTGGAGTCACATTTGGAACCTTCATAATATCCAAAACGTTTAACTCATCCCTGACTTTCTTTCTCGATGACTTCGTAGAGAGAAGCGCCTCAGTTTCCATCTTTCTTGGTTCCATCAAGTTCCACCGAAGAACCTTTGGCTCGGAATTTTTAACTACTATGACATTGCAGTCAAGCTGCTCCATACAACATTGCGCTTCCCTCTTCATCTGCCTGTCACCGACAAAAAACAATAAGTCATATCATAAGGCAAGCAAATGGTCGCCAGAATCTAAGAAATGACAACATGGCCTATAGTACTTCTCCAATACAACCCACTGCGATTGAGCTTTCTTGGCCTCGGTAGCCACTGCTCCTTCTTTAGATTCATGGATCACTTTCAACTTCACCATTACCTACGAAAATACAAAACTAGTTAATTTTTTGACGTATTAACTACGACAACAAAAAGACCATTCGCTCGAGCATCAGAAGAACACCTTGTTTGGATCATAAATATCCTGAAGTTGGCACATCATTTCATTGCATATCTCGGTAATGTACTCCTTCTGTTCTAACTTTGTCCCCGACAGATACCTCAAGTATCCTGCCGTGCAATCGCTGTGAAAATTCGAAAATCCCCACAGCCTTTTACCCAAAAGCAGCTTAGCACCTTCCATAATCGAACACACGACAACATTTGTCAAAGAAAGAACTCGGAAACGTTATCCGGAATTTCCCAATTCTAAACAGAGGCATAATTCTTAGATCATTCCCTAATGCAATACTAAACTATTTCTTGCTATTGCTCATGTAACTGATTATCCCAAAAACATTCATTATCAGACCAAACTTGAAGCAAATCATCAGATATAAAAATGGTGGAAAAGGAACATGAGAAGAAGGTGAATTACTTGATGTATTATGGCTAGGAATGACCACCAGAAGCCTGACGCAGTCCCCTGTTCGTACCACATTCGTTAAAGCCCACGTCAAAGCAGCCCTCGGAATTTCCTTGGAAGCCTTCACGGCGACCACGACGGCGCTTCTGCCCTGCCTTCTATACATCTCAATTCCGGCGGAAACCCGAAACCCTCCTCGCGCACATTTCCAAGTTCCCAAAACCCAATTGGAGCCTTT
>MAYD01764751.1:0-10362 GCA_001909325.1 Ruellia speciosa
TTCTACCCCTATATAAACTCATCACAACCAACCTCTTGGAGCACACTTCCACACACACTACAATAGAAGATTTAGGATTTTGGTGCTTTATTGTGCTCTTCCATCTTCTTCAAGAAGATTTCGTGCTTCCTCGCCAACTCTTTTTCTCGGTTGTAAGTTAATTCTTACTTTCTTGTGAAACCATGAAATAATCTGATTATTTAGAACACGTCGATTTTTTTTTTAAACCTATATCGTCTAATTTTCAGAATGTGTAAAGATGAATTTTCCCCGGTCACATTCTTTCTTCTTGTAAGTGAATTTTTACTGCTATGAGAACCCTTGAGATAATTTGATCATGTATTATTTTCTTTAAATTTTCATATCCACTAATTTTAAAGATATAAAAAAATTATTATATATATAGATGTTGGGTTGCAAGTTAGTATATATACATATATATATATATATATATACTCTTTCCAATAGTAGTTATATACTCATATGTATACTATATAAAAACTTATTTAAATTTTTGCCAACGTACTGAGTACATTATATTATTTTCCTACCCAGACTTCTAAATCATATTTTAATACGCTTTGAATATTAATATTGACGGGATCACTGCCCAAACGATTGAGGTCGGATTGGGGGGTGTGGTCTGATCAACCATGCTCGGAGGGATTTTTTCCCATTGTGTTGTGGCCTTCGTCGGCCTTGAGCCGCTCATTTATTCGGCGTTTTAAGCCGCTTAGTGATGCCCCCTAAGCTATTTAGGACACCGGTGTATTGACGCTAGCTATCTTTTCCAATCCGACTCACATCGGATTCGCCCTCCTTCACGAGCCACCGTGTTAGAGGAGGAGAAGCCTATATTCTATGGCATTATATCTATTTTCTTTGATTCCAATCAATGGTAAGTACTTATTTAAATTATATTCACTGTTTAAACAAAATTATAGTGATTTGAAATTATATTATCGATTTAAATAAAAATACGTACTACATTAAATTAAATATTTAAGGTCGTGATTATAAACCTTATTTTTAAATCCATGGCATTCACTGGAATGTATGGATTAACTTACCAGCGTTATCGCTGACTTTTCTTTCAATTTTTCCTAACTATCCCAGGTTTCGAAGGTGAAGAAAATAGTCACATGTGATCATTGCATACACGGGAGGGATTGAAGATATGTAATTTAAACAATGCATTGGATTATTAAAGAATCATTTTTGAACTTGGTTTTGTGCACGTTGTGCGCCTATCCTTTATTTTGCATATTTTAAAATTATCATATCCCATATAATCGAAAGCGTATATTTTTTTTTTAGCATGAAAGTTTTAAAGTCTTTAAATTCCTTGTTTCAAAATAAAAAGCCTTAGCATCTCTTGGATAAGCCGATGTGTCGAGTCTTATACAAGCGATGTGGCGGTAACACCCTGTCGTTTCCGCTATTTTAAAAGTGGGGGTGTTACAACTTGGAACCTTTAAGATCTACCATCGGAAATTAGTTTCATAATGGCCATCATATGCGCAATCTAACTTCATCATCATATTTTGATTTTAGGATTTTGTCCATGAATCACAATATTTAAAGTAATGATTACATGATAAATACGGTCATAAACAAATAATATTCATAAACATTCAATTTTATTCAACGTAGAATTGTTCCAATAGAATACAAAACTGTCAACAAATTAGCTTATTGATCACCTATTCTAACATACTGTGCATGATGATTTTTTTTAATGTTAATTGGTTAAAGTTACAAAAGTATCGTAGTATTAATTTTCTTTAACTTTTATAAATTTGTAATGTAATGATGTATTTTTACAAGAGAATAAATCTCATGATCACATTAGCATTGAATTAATTAAGTCTTTCACCCTTTATGTCTCCCCTTCATATTTTGTGTTATGAATTTGGTGTAATGCAGAAAAAAACAAGTGGAGTAGCATTTTGTTATTGTATCGCGAATACATACATTTGTATAAGACGACGAAGCCCAATACGACGTCGTTAGGGTTATTTCCTCCTTCGAAACAAAATCCAAGATTCGATCTTTAATTATGAGTCATGTACTGTATTTTACTCGTAAAGTAGACTTTTTTAAAGTACAAATCCACACTCGTATTGCGTATGCCTCCATCAATCAGTCCCTGCCCTTTTCCCATTCCTCCCCCCGCCCCCTCTGGCCCTTCACTCCTCAGTCCTCACCTCTCCACTGCTCAAAAAGGGATCCCATGCCCCCCAGTCAGCTCCCACCCTGCCCCCATTAAAAATCCGCACGAATATACTGTAATGGACGACCCTAACCCATCTCAGCTATGAAGATAACTGTGGAAACACCCAGCCCTCAACAAACCCGCCTCCCAGTACCCTCTCCAAACCCTCCACCCCTAATAGATCTTTCCCATAACCCCACTTTTCCACGCAAGCCACCTCGCCGGAAACCCAAGGTTTTCGCCGCCGGAGTCCGGGTCAAGAAGGAAGCTTCCAAACGGGGTAGCCGCCCCGAGACCCCTTTGCTCGGATGGAAGTTTGATGAGAGCAGAAGTAAGAATATATCAGTGGAGGAAGAGGACGAGGACGAGGATGAGGTGAAGGAGAAGGAGCAGTACTCTACAGAGACCTGCCGCAAAAGCGGCCGGAAAATCAGACCGGTGCTTTCCGCCAGAAAACTCGCCGGCGGACTGTGGCGGCTGCATTTGCCAGAGTTCGAGGCTCGTAATGGTCTTCAGGTAGTATTTTATTAAGATTTTCCCAAACCCTAATTTTGATTTATCTTCAGCTAATCTCCATTATTCGTTCCATTATCTGTGATTTGAGGATTTGCATTCTGCTCTGAATCAATAATTGAGTTTCATCCTTTTCTTGATTCAAATCTTGCATTATTGGCTTCCATTTTTTATTCAGGTTTGGTGGGGGAGTTGGTTTATTTCATATTGCAATAATGGTTTTTAACTTTTCATCTGTATTTATAATTGCGAAGGCGAAAGACAAGATATGCAAGAAATGGACTTTATTTAATTATTACACAAGTTTCTGTAATTGAAATAGCTTCTTCATTTGAGTTCAATGGCAGCTGGAGATGAGAAGCCCATAGGGGTTTTTAATTGCCTTGAATTGTAATATTGACTTCCCTGCCCATATTTTACCTACATTTATTTTAACTGTATGATATTGAAACCTCCGGGGACCATCGTCATTTTCCAGCTTACAAGTGGTCTCTGTACGAGGAGCAGTTTTCATGAATTTAATGTTGTTTTAGGTCTTTTGCTGTTTAGTGTGGTTTTAAGATTTTATTAGGCCAGAGGAAGCAGGTGTATTTGCCAACTGCAAATTGTTTAATCATTTGCCATTCATGTTGATGTTTGATATTTATCTGCAGCCTGGAGGTGGCCGCGTTGGGACCCCAGGTCGTGGTTATCATGTTGAAAGAAAGCATGGTTCTCCTGCAAACAATCTTGTGCACAATCCACTTTATGTGTCTGTTACGAAGGCTGGGTTTCAACACAAGGTATGCATGTTCTTTGAGGTTTTCCTTCCCCATTTAGTTTTGCTTGAGTTTCAATATTAGTTGAATGGTTGCCTGATCAAATTTGATATGGAATGCTAATCAAAGTTAAACCTTACACAGAAGGTTTTTTTGGAAGAAGTCGTTTTCTAACAGTAATAGGACGGAGATATTCATGAAATAAATAGTTTTGGATGTGGCCCATTATGTAGATTGGTTGTTGCAAGTTGAAGTTATCATTGTCGACATATCTGCCTGCTTTATCGAAAACTAGCTAGCTATCTGAACCCGGGTTCTTTTATTTTTTGTGTTGACTTCTTGTAACAATCTCTCGAATTCATTTACTGATACTCAAAATCAAATAGGGTTCTCAGTTCGAGCCTTCACTTCAATTTCCAAACCCTGCAATGGAGGGGGCAACAAAGTGGGATCCTGTGACTGAAAAACCACCACGGAAAGTGTTTGGCCGAAGAAAGCTCCTGAATGGACGGACTAGTGATGCTCCGCTAATATCTGCTCTCGAGAGACAGCTGGAGCAGGCTCAAGTGAGAATTAATGAACTTGAGACTGAGCGAGTGTCAGCAAAGAATAATCTTGAGCAATTCTTGCAGAGAATCAGCAAGGAGAGGGCTGAATGGAGGAGCCGAGAGCATGAAAAGATCCGAGCTATCATGGATGATATGAAAGCTGAGTTAAGCAGAGAGAAGAAAAATCGACACAGGTTGGAGATAGTCAATTCGAAGCTTGTCAGTGAGTTGGCCGATGCTAAGGTATCGGTGAAGCGTGCGCTGCAGGAATATGAGAAAGAAAGGAAGGCTAGAGAACTGACGGAGGAGGTGTGCGACGAACTAGCTAAAGAAATTGGTGAAGACAAAGCTGAAGCAGAAACCCTGCAAAGAGAATCGAGAAAAATCTTGGAGGAAGTGGAGGAAGAGAGGAAGATGCTGCAGATGGCTGAGGTTTGGCGTGAAGAACGAGTGCAAATGAAGTTAGTCGATGCGAAAGTGATGCTTGAAGAGAGGTACTCTTATATGAATCGGATACTAGAGGATCTCGATGCTTTTCTCAATTCTCAAAGCACAAAGTTCGATTCGGAGGATATGAAGAAGTTGGAACTCCTCCGGGAGGTGGCTGCCTCAATTAACATACAGGATGTCAGGGAATTGAAATATGAGCCCCCAAATCCAGATGACATGTTTTCTGCCTTCGAAGACATCAATTTTGGTCAATCCAACAAGCGGGAGATTGAGCCCGACACTGGATGCAGTACTGCAAGCTGTGATTCCAAATTCCACATGGCGACTCCTGAAGTAGTGCTGCCAAGCAAAGATCGTGGTGACAGACATTCTAGTATATATATGCATCGCAGCAACGAGCTCGAAGAGGATGCCAGCGAGTGGGAAACAGTGAGTCATCCTGAGGACCAAGGCTCGAGCTATTCACCCGATGAGAGCGATCCTTCTGTCAACAAAAGCTTCCGGGAGACACCGACAACCGAAATAAGTGATGTCAGCTATGTACAACAGGGCAAGTTAAAAAGGGCATTGTCAATATCCAGGCTCTGGAGATCACATGCAAGCAATGGTGACGACAGTTACAAGGTTGCATCAGTCGAGGGATTGAATGAAAGATTCTCCAATGGTAGGCTTTCCAATGGAGCTATGGTGTCCACCCCGGATTGTGGATCAGGACGAGGTGAACACAGCCCTCAAGATTTGGCTGGAAGATGGAGCTTGCATGACCCAAGGGATTCACATTTGACTCGAGGAATGAAGGGATGCATAGAATGGCCGCGTAGCTCCCAGAGGAGCAGCTTGAAGGCGAGGCTTTTGGAGGCAAGGATGGACGGTCAGAAGATCCAGCTGCGCCAAGCCTTGAAGCAGAAGATATAGAGCCAACGAGCTCCAAAATGCTCGGGAAGCCATGCCACTAGAACCAAACTTAAGAGGCCAGCCATGTTGTCTAATCGAAGCTTAAAACCCACGCAATCAATCATAACTATAAGTAGCATTCTGGTCCCTTAATTTTCTATGCAGCAACAGAGCCATCCCGTATTGTTTTGAGTGATAACCATCGATTTTGCTGGTGATCATTTCGAAGTAACGATGCTATTATTTATCTGTTTAGCTTCATCCAGAAAAGTTTCAGATGCAGCTGTATTTATATTCTGTGGCTTGGACAGATACACTTGAATAAATTACCTCTTCTATACCACCAAGCATTGAAGTGAAATGTATTTTACAAGCTGTATGGCCTTTTCTGGTAAAAGATATTCTTGAATTAATCCATTAAAATCAGATGAGTTTGTCATACTGCTGGATCTCATTCAATGTACCTTCGGAATATCACAGAGCATCACATGAGTAACAAAATCCCCAAATGAAAATTGCGGAGCACAATGTATTACCACATTAGGAAAACAAAATATGCCTTCTTATAGCAAGCCTGCCTGCCTCATTGTTATTATCATCAAAAAAATGGATTGAAATAAATGGAGTTGGTGCATTTGTTGGTTTTTCGTAAGAACGAACATCAATAAGATGGGATCCACATGGGGCACCAATTGTTTACTATAATGATACTTTTTAAACCATACCACAATAGTGATAAGAGCAAGATGTCAGAAATACAGCATCAATTTTGAAGCATTGCAAACAACAGGCTCAATTTTGGTTCCAGTGGTGATTCCAGTGACGGAAGTAGCAAGAGCAAGTTTTCCACAGTAGCAAAAGCAAATTCTCTATAAACATAAGGAGTTAAGAGGCTCACATATATGGTACAGAGGTCTCCTTTTCTTATGGATATATATAGCTGTTCCAAAGTTCATCTATGCTACGTAGTTGGAATGTCGCGAGCTAGAACCATTACTAGGAAATATATTCAAGTCCAAAAGGATATGCATACGTTAAAGCACCATACCTCGACCACTGTTCCAGTTTCCTGCTCTCATAATCATATACATATACACAAATATAATATATAGGGCCGGGACTGATTTCCTTGTTCTCCTTTTTCTCATCTAATGGCATCAAACATCCTCTCTGCATATCGGGCAGCTTGATTGCAGTGCAAGCCATTCATCTATGCAGTGCACATGGAAGAAATGTCGACAACTTGGCAACAACCTCGCAGATTCTCCATCCTTCAAATCCTAATCATCAGATAAAAGGAAAATTTTGTTAACTTTACCTTCAAAATTCATTTTAGAAAACTTCATTCTTAACAAGAATTCGTGCTTCTCTAAGGATATCATATGGATGTCAGACTAGTGATCAATGGCTATGGCTGAGCTATGAAATCCACAATAGAGATTCAAGTATGAGGGGCTACAGCTCAGGACACAGCCATGAGCCATTACCACTGCTCATTTCATCAATCTAGTCCCTCAAGAAGGACAAGGACTACCAACTTAAAAAGTTTATAATCGAATATTTGCCAAGGTTTAGTTGAACAAGAAAACTGAACTGATGAATGGTTTTCTCTTTCTTTCTTTCTTTCTTTTCCCTGAATTATCAATATTCAATATTGGGTTTTAAACAAAGAAATCGCTCAAGAACTAGTAAGAAGAAAGATTGACTTCTTGTTTTAATTATGCTTATGCTCTTAATATAGATAAAAATTCAATGCCACAAAAGAGATACCTGTAAGCAAATGGCACAACTAGTATCAGAATATGATCCGGAAATCTCCCTGGTGGAAAACTCAAAACTGGGCAAATCCTGGATTGCTTCTTCAGATAATCCCCGGATGGTGGTGACCTCAAAGATGTCCGGGATATCCCTCCAACCTGTTTCCATAGTGCTAATCTGATTGATACAAATAGGGATTGGTTAACTCATTCAGTTGGTTCAACTGCTTGGCTAACAGTCTACATGATTGGAACGAAACTCATCCAGCTAATAAATCTCCAAATAGCCAATTACCTGCCACTGATAAGCTTTCAACACAGCAGGACTCACCCATTCCATAAATATCTTCCCATTTACCAGACTACATAGCAACGCAACCTGTGAAACAACCATTCTATTAAAGCAAAGGACTTGGATCAAATAAATCCCAAACTCAATCCATGGAATCTACCTATTTGTAATCCACATCAGTTTATGAATACTATAATCATGAATTAAGGAAATGAAATTCATTCACAGGTACCTTCATTATGTGCATAAACAGATAAACCAATCAACTTTTCACTTTAAAACATGCTTTAACCCATAGCACTAATGCCTCTAAAGGTTTTACTGATTTCTATGGGCAGATATGTCATGGAAGTAGAAATTTAAGCCTTTGCAAAATGCAGATGGCGATTTAATTATGAGAACGACTTTGTATTAATATGGTAGGCTGCTTGGATAAATTTCAAGGGCACATATGTATGTATGTTGTATGCATCACCTTGGAAAATGGCTCTCCGTTTAGTATGAGTTCCATCAATTGGACACCGGTGACGGCCCCTGCCACAGCCCCCACACCAAACCCACGCAGAAAACCCGTTTCAGTCGTCTGCCCTTTGAGTGCTCCACTGATCACTCCTATGGCAGCTCCACCTACATAAAAATTCAACAAAATCATGTACAATCCGGAAAAGAAAAGGAAGAATTACACAAAACAAACTAGAAATCAAACTGAGGTTTAGCAAATTGCACATTTTTCTTCGAAATTTAATTAATTAAAAAAGAGGGCCCAAGATTCGAAATTTCCTTTTCTAAGCCGATCAAAACCACAGCCCACAAAAACAATTCACCAAACAGATGGCGCGCATTCGGGAATTTCACTCCCGGAATGAGATCATTCAAGAATTAAAATTGATCCGTGAAATCGGCATACATACCCAAAGCAAAGACGCAAGTGAGCAGAGCGACGGCGAATTTCTTGATGAGGTCGAAGACGAATCCAATCTGGGAGCCGCGGAGCCCTCCGGCCACCCAAGACGAAATGGCGGAAACCCACCTCCTCATTGCTGCAACGGATCAACACTTATCCTAATCTTCGCGGGTGGGAGGGTGGGGGGGAGGGGACTGGGTAGATATTAATGAAGCT
Organism: Ruellia speciosa; assembly: GCA_001909325.1. Classification (NCBI taxonomy): domain Eukaryota; kingdom Viridiplantae; phylum Streptophyta; class Magnoliopsida; order Lamiales; family Acanthaceae; genus Ruellia; species Ruellia speciosa. The sequence goes on from MAYD01764751.1 coordinate 8,548, forward strand.
GCTACCAGCTGCAACTTGCAAGAAGACGATAGTATTATTACAGCGGGCTCGAATGTCTAGTAAAGCAAAAGTGGTTGAAAGAATACAGGGATTGAGAATTATTTTGGGACGCAGCCAGGGAGCATTTATAGGCAGAGGGGTGGATTGGGGGGAAGCCGCGGCAGCGAAGCTGAGAATGAGGATTGAGGAGGAGGGCTGAAGGGCATTAAAAGAGGGTTAGGGATTCGGGGGTGAGAAGCATTAATTATTGGAAACTTTCCAAATATGAATTAGAAGCTAATTGTGGATTAATGCAAATGAACCCTCTTACCTCTCTGTCATGGAAGTCGAAAGAAAACTTTCAAGTGTTCTACTTGTCTTCACTCGAAACACCTCCTCGCTATTTCGTCGGCCATCTACCTTAATTAATCAAAAAATTTTATTACAATCAATCTTTGGGTTTTAATTTCCATATTCGTAAATAACCTAATACTTTTTTATCTTTTGTATCGTTCAAGGAAAATTTACTATATAATTTTTAAAAAAAAAATAAACTTGAACTTTAAATATGGGGAGCCACAAGGGTTTATATGAAAATAAATAGTACCATTTAATTGGTGGGTATGAGTTGATATATGATCTATTTAGGATAGTGAATCTCATTTCCATATTTTCTCTATTAAATCTATTTTTAAATCAATATTTCACTAACTTTAGCACAGTCACATTAATTCTCACATTTATAACTCATTTTTTTGGGACCAACTGTAACGCCCCGATTTCCTTAATTCGGACGCGTCACCGCCACACCTAACTTATCCTGGGATCTATCTCTAAATCCAACATAAGCTCGATGCTCAGGCTATTTATTTTCTCATCCTATCAGAGTACGCTGGATTTCAGGAAACACGATCCCCTCTATTCGCAGCCATCATACTTGAAATACTTTAAACATTTAATGCGGAATAGAATAAGTAATAAAAGTTATTACATCACGGAGTGTCCAAAAGATGTCCCACACCGGGACTCGGCCATTTATTACAAGCCGATATGAATAAATTACAGGAGTTCGCCAAAAGAAATAAAAGATTAACTTTACTTCAATCATCTCCTGCAATCAAAAGAGTTAGGACGAGGCATACAAAACAAAAGTTCACTCTCCTTCACACAAACCCATCGAGTTATAACTCGATCCCCTACTTCAATTAACCGGAGGTATATCCTCGCGGCGTTTAGTCTCACCTGAGATGCAAATAGTAGCATCGTTAGTTAGGAGACTAAGTATGGAATCAACATCATAACAGTTATGCATTTCATACAACGTGAGGCGTCAGGGAAAATATATCCATAAATATTAATCCCGAGTCTATTTTAAAATCATATGCAACCATTATAATTTAAAGAAACGCAATGCAATGCAGAAGCTTTCAAAGTGCATCTATGAGCAGTTTGAAATCATGACTTTAGAATTTATGCAACACGCAACCCCCAAATCTCCTATTTGAGAGGAGTCCAGGTGCTATACGTATTTTACTTGGAACCGCTGACCAAGTTTTTAAAGTATAGATTTAAATACCAGTTCCCATTCGCGGCCTATCTCAGGATTCTACTAGCCGTGTGCCTAGCACCCAGTCGGATGGCACAGCGTTGAATAGATCCCATTTAATAGGTTTCACGAACACGGGAAAACGAGCACTTTAAAAGAGTGGAATAATTTATTATCTTAGCGAACCAAAGTCCGGTGCAGAAGGAATCACCCAATCAAACAGCAGAACAGTGGCAGCATTAGATAAACTTTAAGAACGAGAGGGAACTACCGTTTCGTATAGTTATCGC
>MAYD01764773.1:0-17819 GCA_001909325.1 Ruellia speciosa
TTGTCTATCGGCTTGTATTAAATGGCCGAATCCCGGACGTTGGATATTCTTTTGCATTTTGACGTTGTAAATGCATTGCCTATTTTTGTAATAGTATCGATAGGCATTCTTTTGCGTGACTTGGGTGACTGACTGTTTCTAGTTTTAATATGGTGAGCTGTGATCAGAGGGGACAAGCTTCCTGAAATCCAGCGTGCTCTGATAGGATTAGATGATTTGGATTAGCCTGAGCATCGAGCTTACTAAGGATTAGGTGTAGAATCCGAAGTAAGTTAGGTGTGGCGGTGACGTGGCCGATTAGGGAGAATCGGGGCGTTGCAGCCCAACTGGATATCAACTCTACCTTTAGGAGGTTGATAAAGGGGAGGTTGGGAGTTCGATTCCCACTCTCAACAACCTACCAGGCCGAGTTCTGATCTCTAACGGCTGGGGAAGGGTTGGAGTGTCACGTAATGTTCTGCAGGCCTGGTAGGTTGTTGAGAGTGGGAATCTGATCTCTAACGGCTGGGGAAGGGTTGGGGTTGCATCGGGCTGCGAGACCTGACACCGGGGCCGTGAGGCCGGGGTGTTATAGAGGATCTCATAATTTGCAGAGAATTAATTAAGGTGGAAGAAACTGGTAGAATTTAATTTCTAATTTAATACCTCATAAATGAGAAAATTAATTTTACGCAATTATTTAACTTATTTCTTGAAGGGAAATTTATTCAATAAAATTTTATCTCGAATTGTTAGTTCGAGTTAAATAAATTATTTTGGGTTGAGATGGATCCCAATTAATTTATTTGACCAAGGTGTGGAATTGGACCTAATTGGAAGGGATGGATTGAGCTTGGTTGGGGCCAATTGATGTTTAAGAGGGGGATTGAAATGGGCTTAGACCTAGAAGGGATTGAGAGGGAGTTTGGTTTTGGTGAAGGCATGAGGTGCTTATAAAAGGAACAAAAAACTCAAAGATTACGATATTAGAGAGTTGTAAAAACAAATAAAGGAAATAGATCCAAAAGATCTTTTTCCAAAAATTAGTCTTTTGAGAGCGAATCCGCCATTCATTCACTCTTGCTACTGTTTTCAAAACTCCTATCGAATCCCGGAGCGCTTTTTCTATAGCTACTGTTTTCATTCATTCACTCTTACTTCTGCTCCTTTTTGTCTTAACTTCCGCTAAAGTAAGATCAATGAATGGAGGTGGTTTTGGCATAGATGGATGTATAATGTTGGTGAATTGTATTGCTTATATAATTGAATATTTAATTTTTTTATTATTTATTATCTGACAAGAGGTCACAGACAGAGTACGGAGCAATAATTATGTGCGGATAATAATTATACTACATTCATTTAATGGGCACATGCATTCACTATACTTTATTAGACAAAAATGCCCCTACTTATCAGTAGCTGTGTGACCCATCATGTTAAATCTAACAATTGAATTTTAATATGCACATCATGTTAAAGTGCATAGTGGTACAATAACTGTATCGCTCTTTACATACTAGCTAGGGTTACATTCTTTTATTAAATTTAATATGGACTTATTTTTAAAAAAACAAAAAACAATTCATACAGGGTCAACTAGTGTTGGTCTAATAAATTCCCCACCACCTCATCATCTTCCACCACGGTGTAGGGTTTAGGTGAAGTAACTTGCGCAATTTCTTAATTTTGTTTTTAGTTGTTTGAACAAAGAACAAATACATAAAATACACAATGGAAAAATAAAAAAAATGCATAATATTGTTAATGTAGTTCAGCTTACCGACCTAGGTTTGAAGATACCAATTCACACTCAACTTCACTAAAACAGTAATTGAAAAATAGGCCATCTACCTATGTCAACCAATTACAAAAATCACAAGTCACCTTAACACCATCGTCGTTCCATATATTTCTAGCCAAGCTCACATTGACAACGACCTCCTTGTCATCTTCGCTACCACATATGCTTTCTAGCAAAGATGTCGTACTTGATTTGATCTTGTGTCTTCAACTTCAAATACATGCGATGTTGAGTGCTTGAATGCCCTGATTGGTCCCTTTATTAACTCCAAGTTAAAGTTGTTGAAAGGTCAATAATTCTACTTCACTCAGTTTGTCGGGGTACAGCACAGATAGTAGAATGACACCATAAATTCAAGTACTGCTTCGAGTCATCCGTTTTATAAGAAATGATTTTTTAGTTCACGTATTGCTAGTGCTCACATTTCCCTCAATTTTCTCTGGATGAATTCTCAATTAATTCATCTATGCTTCCAAGAATGAGGTCATCAATTTATCTAACGCAGATTTTCTTAATAAAAGCTTCATGAATGAGGTCATCAATTTATCTAACGCAGATTTTCTTAATAAAAGCTTCATGGGAATTGTGGTATGAAATCTACTATATTTCCTAAATAGAATCGCCTGAATATTACTTGGGTCTCCTAAAAAATCGGCAAAATCAATTCCAGTATGACAATAATCTTCCCATAAAAGCAATAATGAAAATAGCCAATAAATAAGGAAAAAACACGATTTGCCCGTATAGCAGTTGTTGTGGACCTTAGCAAACCACTTATATCAAAGATTACTCTACAAGACCCTGTACATCGTGTTGTATACGAAACTTTGCCATACATCTGCTTCCAATGCGGTCGATATGGCCACATAAAGGAAGCCTGCCCGGAGATGAGCACTAAACAGCAGGACGAGGAAGGACATGCAATACCGACGGTAGCCCCGCCGTCCATTTCGCAGAGGGTGAACGAGGAACCGTACGGAGAGTGGATGACGGTGACCCGAAAATCTAGGAAGAACCCAAGGAAAATGGATCAAATTACCGGTAATCAGGGAAAGGGATCGAGATTTCGCGCCCTGGAAATGGAAAGGGGATTCGAAGATGGCCAAATCCAAGAACGTGAGATGGAAACCCCTTAAAATCTGCTATCAGTATAGGAAAGAAACAGACAGGTAACGCAAGTGCCAATTCTAGGGATAAAGGGAAAGGGGTTCACGATAGCCTCATAGGCCCAATAAGGCCCAACCCACTTTTCGAGAGAGAAACAAATGAAGGTCATAGTCTGGGGATTCTAGGTGAGGGCGAGATACAGGGAGATGGGCTAAATGAGGCTGTATCACAGCAAGGTTTGAGAGAATCTTTAAGCCCAGCTGCACAAGCCCGACAAGAGCCGGGAGTTGGGCCATCAAACCCACGGGCTAAGAAGTCACCAAATAAGGGGCAAAGGAGTGTTGAGTATCAACCGATTTCTAACTCCCCCCTCAATTCCACTCCACCGTAGTCGTCCACGAGGAAGAATATCCTATGGAAATACAGGTGAAATTGGCATCGAAACATCACAGGAAGAGAGGGCTCACGGTTCGTAAACCCCTAATCGAACTTTTACCCCCAAATAGCACAAAACAGTCAACGATGGGCATTAACGAGAAAGGGCGCAAATTAAAACAGACGGCTAGATCGAGGGTTCCGATTGCCAAAACTATGAGGCTTCTTGCAGCAGATATTGCCCACTAGGTTCGGGGCATGCCGGTGGAAATGGAATCGGAGGATAGTCCAGTGGACCTGACAGAAGATGATCCGGGGCCACACATGGAGGCATGAAGTGTACAGGTCTGTGGAAATTCAGTTTTTTTTTTTTTTTTTTTTTTTATGTTTAAGGCTTTTATCTGGAATACACAGGGATGTGGTCATCCTCGATTTGCTAGATTCTTGAAGGATTATACAAAGGAGTGCAAACCGGAAATCGTTGGCCTTCTTAAAACCCGTATCAGTGGTGGAAGGGCAGATAAAGTAATTGTGCGCTTTGGGTATCGATGGTCTCATCGAGTTGAGGCACGGGGATTTGCAGGGGGACTCTGGCTCATGTGGAGTTATGCTATTAAGGTGGATATCATTCAAAATCATAACCAGCTGATTCACTTGCGAGTGTCCTTTCTCAGTAATAGGAGACCTTTGTTCCTTACAGTGGTGTATGGTAGCCCTCAGCCCGGTAGAAGAAGTCATCTATGGGAAGAACTCCGGGATATCGCAAACACAATGTCGGGACCATGGGCTATTGGGGGTGACTTCAATGTTTTTTTGCACTCCCACAAAAAGCAAGGGGGCAACTGCCAGAAATGGATGCCGGCATTTTAATGATTTCTTGTTCGATTGTTGTCTTAGAGATTTGGGATTTCTTGGGTCTCGCTTCACTTGGTAAAGAGCAGGAGTTATGGAGAGGCTGGATAGGTTCGTTTGTAATGAGGAATGGGATGAAATTTTCCCAGCAACTTGGGTCCAGCACCTCCCCCGACTGAAGTCGGACCATCACCCTATTCTGCTTGACACTGAGAGACAGGATAGACAGGGCACGGCGAAACCTTTCTGGTTCTTCTCGAGATGGCTCCAGCATGAAACTTTCGACGACCTCGTTCTTGCTAATTGGAAAAGTGGGAATGCTATTATGGACACCCTGAATAAACTGACCACAGTCATCCGCGGGTGGAATAAGGTGATTTTTGGGAACATTAAATGGAGGAAGGACAAACTGATGGCTAAGCTAGATAGAATACAATGTGCTTTGGCTAGGGACATGAACGAGAGGCTGATGGAGATTAAAGCTAAAGTTCAAAAAGAGCTGGAAGAGATCCTTGATCACGATGAACTACTCTGGAGACAGAAATCAAGATGTGAGTGGATCGGAAGTGGGGATCGAAACACTAAATACTACCACAGCCGAACAATGATGAGGAGGCGGCACAATAGGATCAGAGCGCTTAAAATTCATGATGAGTGGTGCTACGATGAAGACACTCTTAAAAATGAAGCGGTGGAGTTCTTTAAAACTCTATACTCGGATAATGACACTGGTGATGGATTGTACCCCATCAGACGTATGTTTCCAGCTTTGGATCCAGCTGTTTATCAGTTATTAGACAGCGAAGTTTCGGAGGAGGAAGTGAGGAAAGCTCTCTTCAAGATGCAGCCACTGAAAGCCCCGGGAATTGATGGCTTTCATGCTCATTTCTTCCAGAAAATGTGGCCGACTGTGGGAAGTGATATTTGCAAGCTGGTGACTGATGTTCTCGATGGGAAAGGGTTCGACCAGAGGCTTAACAAAACTCTTCTTGTTTTGATCCCCAAGGTTGAGGGGCCGGAATCATATACCCAGTTTCGTCCTATTAGCCTCTGTACGGTTATTTATAAAGTAATCACCAAAACGATGGTCAATCGACTTAAAGGGGTGATGCCGAACTTGATTACTGAGAACCAAACAAGTTTTATAGCCAGGCGGAGCATTATTGATAATGTTATTATTGCCCAGGAAGCGTTGCATACGATGAGGACGCGTAAATGGCGATAGATCTTGAAAAGGCCTATGATCGAATACGTTGGGACTTCCTTGAGGACACATTACTGGACGATGGTTTCCCTTGGAAGATTTCTACAGCTATTATGGATTGTATCCGCACATCATCGATGCAAGTGCTATGGAATGGCAATCTTACCGAGGAATTCCAGCCGATGAGGGGAATAAGACAGGGAGATCCCATATCACCTTACCTTTTTGTGCTGGGAATGGAATGACTTAGCCATAGAATTGCGAAGGCAGTGGATGATAAAAGATGGAAACCCCTCAGATTCGGACGAGCAGGTCCTGCCATCTCCCACCTCTTCTTTGCGGATGACCTCGTGTTATTTTGTGATGCTAGTGAGGAACAAGCTCTGGAGGTTAAAGCGATCCTTGACCAATTCTGCTACTTCTCTGGGCATAAAATTAACAACAACAAGACGCAAATCGTCTTCTCGAAAAACACTGGGGAGGAGACGGCTAAGTTGGTTAGTGAGAGGTTGGGATTTACGAGAGTTGACAACCTTGGAAAGTATCTCGGTGTGCCCCTCCTTCATGGAAGAGTGACTAAGGATCATTACAGATTTATAGTGGAAAAAGTGAAGAACAAGCTTAACGGATGGGATGCTAGACGACTGTCCATGGCCGGGCGTGTCACACTTGCTCAGTCGGTAATTCTCACTATCCCTAACTGCTTCATGCAATCAACAATGCTACCCAAAGGTGTTTGCAATAAGATCGAAAAATTGGCTAGAAATTTTGTCTGGGGATAGTCGGAAGCTGGAAGATGAGTTGCCCTTGTCAAATGGACAACAATATGCCAACCAAAAAGCAGGGGAGGGCTGGGATTCAGAAACCTCGCCATGCAAAACAAATCTTTCATGCTCAAAATTGGAGCTACACTTGTCGCAAATCCCCACAATTCTGGGTGCAGATCCTGAGATATAAATATAAGGTACATGAGATATGCCCGATGATCATCAAGCGATCACAGTGTTCCCATATTTGGAGATCTTTAAGTAGTGTGTGGCCGGAATTGAGAGGTAACATCTGCTGAAAGGTGGGGAATGGGGAAACGACGAAGTTCTAGGAGGACAGCTGGGTACCAGGTTTGGGTATTCTTAAACATCACAAGATAACACTTAATGAGGAATGCCCGGAAATGAGAGTGATCGATGCAATTGGATGGAATGGTCAGTGGGACTGGGCTAGACTCCATAGCTGGTTCGATGATGATACTGTCAAACACATAGCAGCTATTCCCCCGCCTCATGTCGGGGTGAGATATAAATATAAGGTACAGGAGATATGCCCGATGATTATCAAGCGATCACAGTGTTCCCATCTTTGGAGATCTTTAAGTAGTGTGTGGCCGGAATTGAGAGGTAACATCTGCTGAAAGGTGGGGAATAGGAAAACGATGAAGTTCTGGGAGGACAGCTGGGTACCAGGTTTGGGTATTCTTAAACATCACAAGATAACACTTAATGAGGAATGCCCGGAAATGAGAGCGATCGATGCAATTAGATGGAATGGTCAGTGGGACTGGGCTAAACTCCATAGCTGGTTCGATGATGATACTGTCAAACACATAACAGCTATTCCCCCACCTCATGTCGGGGCAACAACTGATCGTATTGGCTGGCACTTTAGAGGGGATGGGAAATTTAGAATTGCAGATGGCTACCACATTCTTCAACATGGAACCTGGGATAGTGAATCTCAGAGATGGAAATTGGCATGGAAATACCCTGGCCCTCAGAGAGTTAGGCACTTCATGTGGGTGATTTTGTGAAATTGCATCTTAACTAATAAAGAGCGTTTCCGGAGACACGTGAATGGTTCAGCAGCCTGTAGTATTTGTGGCGAAGGGGAGGAAGACATACTCCATGCACTCCGTGACTGCAAAATGCCAAATACCTTCTGGAGAATTATGGTGCCGAACCGCTGTCATCACAGGTTTTTTGATATGGACATACACGAGTGGATTGAAGTCAACATTCTCAATACGATTGGAATTGACAAGGATACTCTGGAATGGCCAATTCTATTTGGGGCTGTTGTATGGAAGCTTTGGGAAGCCAGAAATATTGCTCTTTTCCAAGGAGAAAGACCTACCGCGCAAGAGGTGCTGATACAGTGTATCAACTGGACTCTTAACATTCAAGAGGCTAATGCTTCTAGAAGGCGACGTGCGGGTAATGATACCCATGATATGAGATGGAAACCGCCTCCCAATGGATGGGTTAAGATAAACACGGATGGTGCAGTGGGCATGAATGGAATGGGGGCGAGTGCTGGGGGTGTCGCAAGAAATCATTTTGGGAAGTGGGTGTTTGGTTTTTATAAATCAATTGGGCATTGATCTCCGTTAACTGCTAAATTGTGAGCTATTGTAACAGCACTGGACATTGCAAAGAGAAGAGGTATGCGATTTGTGATCATTGAAAGTGACTCAATACAAGCGATTGAACTATTAAACAACACTCAAGAAAGGGAATAGCAGCAAGGGCTGGCCGATCGCATTTTAGAGAAAAAGGAAGGGTTCGACCATCTTTTGTTTTGGTATACGCCAAGGGAGCGGAACACGATGGCTGACGCCATGGCAAAACTGATGACAGTGTCTTCACACGATGTGAAAGAGTTCACGCAAATGCCTACCTCACTCCAAGATAAGCTAGTGGAAGAATACCCCTCGGCTTGTAACTAGTGTCGGCTTAGGCTTCTCCCCCCCCTCCCCCCCCCAAAAAAAAAGCCAATAAATCAAGATTTCATCTATCTTATTTGATCTCCATTTCAAATCTTCTCGAAAATCTGTCAGATGTATTCAAATTCCAGCAAAATTGTGTGGAATAATATCTATGCAAACTCACAATATGTTCCATAAATATCACAGTAAACGTTGCCCTATCTAAATGTTGTCGAAGCCTCCAATAAATATTAGCCAAAACTACAAAGCAATGGTGTAAGTTTTCAATAATAATAATAATAATAAAATATCAAACAATAAATAAAAATAATATATATATATATATTAATATTTATTTTTTGTAAAAATATTAAATATACTGAGGCGAGGAACGGGATAGTCCCACCCAGCCTCTGCCCCACCGGGCGCCGCTTCATTGCCATTCTTAATTGCCCTTAATGATAAATAACAAGATTAATGTACCGAGCATTAAGCAAGTATACTTGCGGCCGATCAAAATTTTCAAGGCCAATATGGGCACATGGCAACATTTGTTTGAAATCTTTATTTTATGATAGTATCAACGATATTTGTAAAACTGTATTGCTACATATACGTCAAATTGCTCTTATTTATATTAAATAAATAAAAATTTAATTTACAAACCACAATAATCATATCGGTAACATCGTTATAAAAAAGCTATACCTTAATCACTAGCCATCTTATCTTATTTATGATGCAGAAATCATATAGGAGAAATAATTATATACATACAATATAGATGTATATATTGTTTGATTCATATCTTATTCTTTGTCTTTACGAAACAAATCATATTTTTTAAAAAATAAGAAATTACTATAATACCCTTATAAATTTAAGATAAACTCTATTATCTAATTAAATGAAATAAGGAGTTTAGAAAGTAAAAAAGGAAGTACATTTATGTATTATGATACACGCCAAAACATTTTAATATATTGTAAGTATATAACTTAAAAAATAAATAATATAGCACGAAAAGCGTGCTATTTAACATACATACTAATTACATTAACAACCATCTAAATATAAAAAGTGGATTACTAAAAATTTTTTGCTTTCCGTAAATTTTTCTCTCTCGGCCGCAAGGACACTGGACATCGCCTTCGCCTTCATAATATAGAGATCGACACTGGACAGAGATCGATTCCGGGGGACGGTAGTCTGCTCAGGCAGAACATTGGGGAGACGGACTGGCCTCATGGGCAGGAAGGTAACATGCTGAGCACAGATTTGAACGGGCCAGGGGTATCCTTTAAGGATAAGCTGCTTTCGGGCTCTCGGAATGCATCGAATGCACCGGTGGAGAAAGGGGTGGACGGGGAATTTACCATCCAGGAGGGGGATATCATTAAATCATCGGTGGCGGGTATGCCATCGCTTGATGTTTCAGACCGTCTATCTGCCTTAATGGACGAAAGCATGGCGACCACAGTCATTGTGAAATTGTTGGGTCGACGAATCATGTCCAATGCTCTTTTCAACTGTCTGCATGTGCTCTGGAGGCCGTCCGGTACGTTGGAAATCCATGAACTGGCGAATGGATACTTTGAAATTAAAGTTCCAACGGTGGAGGAATGCAACAGTATCTTGGCAGGTGGCCCGTATATCATCTATGGACAATCACTTACAGTTCAACCGTGGTCACCGGATTTTTCCACGGCGGAAGCATACCCGACCAAGGCAGTTACATGGGTGCGCTTGCCGGGGCTACAGACCGTCTGGTATAAACGAGGCTTATTGATGGAAATTGGGAGCCTACTAGGGAGAGTGCTCCGCCTGGATCTTTCCACAGAGACAATGGACAAAGTGAGGTTTGCACGGATGGCGGTGGTGGTCGACCTGAGCAAGCCGCTCGTGTCCAAGCTGATGATACGTAACCAGGTCCAATGCTTCGTCTACGAAAACCTCCCATTGATTTGCTTCAAGTGTGGAAGCTATGGGCACACTAAGGAAGCATGCCCGGTTGTGAATCCGGTCGGTACGGGTGAAGCTCCTAGGGCATAGGTAAACAGTTCGCCGCCGATCAGTCAGCAGGGGGCGTCAGAACCTTTTGGGGAATGGATGGTGATCTCGCGGAAGTCCCGTAACACGAAAGGGAAGGTTGACCGAAATCCCGTATCACAATGAACTAACAAGGAAGGTTCCCGTAATCGTATCTTGTCTAGAGAGACAGATTTGGAAAGAGTGGAATTTGTGGGATTGGCTAAGGAAACCTGCGGATTGGAAGGCAATGGGGAAGGGAGACGGGGGGATAGAGATGATATTATGGGGACTAATTGCTGTACGAAGGGGGGCCTTGAAATGGAAATTGCAAATCCCTTATTTGAGGGGGTAGAAGTGGGCCAGAAGGGCTGTTGAGGAAGGGGCCGATTGGCCATTCTCAAATGGATCATGTGGATTGCTCTTTTGCTGGGCCTAGTGGGCCGGAAGGCAATACCCATATTGTGGTGGACACCTTGGACAAGGCTCATGTTGCCTCACTCCCACAACAGGAAGTCACCCCTGTGTCTCTTACACATCTTCATCCGGCTTTTCACTCGGCGGTGACGGTTAGAGATGGAAATGGGCGGAAGGGGAGGCAAAGTGTGCGAAGCAAGGGGCGCAAGGGCACACCAGTCGGGAGAGTGGGTCCGGATCTCTTATCTGCCAAGATGGCGAGACATTCGGCGGCGGGTAGCCTGGAAAAGGGACGGAAGCTCAATCAAGCGAGGGGGGCTCTCGTTCCAGTGGCCAATGCGATGCAGCTTCTGGTGGCGAATCTCGGTAACTAGACCCGCCCTGACGGCATCGAGGAGTTGGATGGGGTCGGTCTTGGGCTGGACAAGGATATGGGGCAAGCTGCTCAAGGGGAACCCTAAGGATCTAGCGGACGACGGTGAGTAAGCTCCTTTTGGTTTTATGGATTGCAAAATTTTCATTTGGAATGCCCAAGGATGTGGGCACCCTCGATTTATTCGAATTTTGCAGGAATACAAATGGGATTATGGTGCCAATATTGTGGCGATTCTGGAGCCACGGATAAGTGGCTTGTCTGCGGATAGGGTAATTGGGAGATCGGGGTATCCGAGATCGCACCATCTTGAGGCCAGGGGCTTTGCTGGGGGCATTTGGGTGTTGTGGGACGATACCGTTTCGGTCGAGGTTGAGATGAACCACAGCCAGCTTCTACATCTGAGGGTTACTGTCAAAAGGAGCCGGAAAGAGTTTCTGTTTACTCCAAGTTATGGGAACCCAGCCGGGGGTATGCGCATTCAGTTGTGGAATAAGCTCCGGGACATTGCCCGATCGATGAACAAACCATGGATTGTGGGAGGTGACTTCAATGCTTTTCTGCACTCGTTTGAGAAGAGAGGGGGGAGGCCGGTGGCTCAGGGCTGTCGACACTTTCAGGAATTCTTGTTTGACACCCAGATGCGTGACATGGGCTTTGTAGGACCCCAATTTACCTGGCACAGGGGAGGGGTTTTTGAGCGCCTTGATCGATTTCTTTGCAATGATAAATGGGATGAGACGTTTCCTGGAGCACGGGTCTAGCATCTTCCAAGGTTAAAATCGGACCACCGACCACTGCTGCTTTCGCCTGAGAGTCCTGACCGGTGTAATCGGATCCGACCGTTTTGATTCTTCACTGGATGGCTGGAGCACGGAACTTTTCATAACCTTGTTATGGCTAACTGGATGGGAAAACCCCTCACTATGAACTCTCTTTCCAGCCTTGCTGCCAGCATCCGAGTTTGGAATAAGGAAGTCTTTGGGAACATTGTGAAACGGAAAAGGATTATTCTGAGACGCCTTGAGGAAGTGCAAGCTGCCATTGATCACCACCCATCACATTGGCTTTTTGAATAGGAAGTCACACTTCTGCAGGAGCTTGAAGTTGTGCTGGACCATGAGGAATTGCAATGGAAGCAGAGGTCAAGGTGTGATTGGATTAACAGTGGGGATCGGAATACTAGATATTATCATAACCGGACTTTGGCTAGACGGCGGAGGAATGGTATTCAAGCGCTGAAAATTCGTGGGGAATGGGGCTATGACGAGGCTCAGCTTAAAGCAGAGACAATTGCATTCTTCCAGGGAATTTTCTCGTGCACTGAGGTGGTGAGCGGATCCTTCCCGGTTAAAGGGAAATTCCCTGAGTTGGAGGAGTCTGACCTCGTACTGCTAAACAATGAGGTTACGAATGAGGAGGTGAGGCAAGCTTTATTTGAAATGAGACCTCTTAAGGCTCCAGGGGCGGACGGGTTCAATGCTCAATTCTCTCAGAATAAGTGGGAAGTCGTCGGGGAGGATGTGTGCCGGTTGGTTAGAGAGGCCTTCAATGGGGGAACGTTCGATGATAGATTTAATAGAATGCTCCTGGTGTTGATACCCAAAGTGGACAGCCCGGATGAACTGCATCAGTTTCAGCCGATAAGCCTTTGCACAGTTATCTACAAAATCATTACCAAAACTGTGGTTAATAGGTTAAAACAGGTGATGCTGAAGTTGGTGGCTGAGAATCAAACAAGCTTTGTTGCTGGGAGGAACATTACGGACAATGTTATATTAGCACAGGAAGCAATACACACGATGCACACGAGGAAAGGCAAGCAAGGTTGGATGCATTTAAAGTGGATTTAGAAAAAGCGTACGATCGTATTCGGTGGGACTTCCTGGAGGAGTCCCTCCTTGATGCCGGCATTCCACAGAAACTGAAGTCCTTGGTGATGTGCTGTGTGAGATCAGCCTCGATGCAGGTACTATGGCATGGGGGTATGACGGAGGAATTTCAGCCGGCGCGGGGTGTTAGACAGGGGGACCCTATGTCACTGTATTTGTTTGTCCTTGGAATTGAAAGATTGGGCCAGAGTATCATTTCGGAGGTGCAGGCAAGACGATGGAAACCACTGAAATTTGGTAGGACAGGGCCGCAGCTCTCCCACCTATTTTTCGCCGATGATTTGGTTTTGTTTTGCGAAGCAACTATTGATCAAGCCGATATGTTGAATAAGGTGCTGGAGCAGTTTTGCCGTTTTTCCGGTCATAAGGTAAGCGAGGCTAAAACTAGAGTTTTCTTTTCCAAGAATACACAGGAAGAGACGGCTGTGGAGATCTGTAATTGCTTGGGGTACACCCGAGTTGAGGACTTGGGTAAGTACCTTGGCGTACCGCTGTTGCATGGGAGAGTCACGAAAGGGTTGTATCGATTCATTGTTGAGAAGGTCCGAAATAGGCTCAACGGTTGGGAAGCAGCGAGATTGTCTATGGCCGGCAGGGTGACTTTGGCGCAATCTGTCCTCATGGCCATCCCCTCTTACTTCATGCAAACCACTCTTCTGCCGAAAGGAATCTGCGACGAAATTGAGAAAATTGCCAGGCAATTTGTCTGGGGCGCTTCGGTTCAGGAGAGGAGACCGGCATTGGTTAAATGGGATTCAATTTGCCAACCGAAAGATCACGGAGGACTTGGACTGAAAATTCTCTAGTCACAGAATCAGGCCTTCCTTATACAGGTGGGTGTCGCGCTGATCACTCACCCGGAAAGACTTTGGGTCAAGATACTTCGGTATAAGTACAAACTGGGGGATGAATGCCTGGTCGATCTGAAGCGAAGGCAATGTTCTCAGTTGTGGAGGTCGCTGGGGAAGGTCTGGACGGACATCCGAGCCAATATCTGCTGGGCTGTTGGCAATGGAGAGCGCATCCGGTTTTGGGAGGATGTCTGGATCCCAGAAATAGGGGCACTTAAATTGCGCTGCAAGGATCTTTCGGCGATGAGGCCAGACATGCGAATAATAGAAGCTCTTGGCTTTAATGGGCAGTGGGATAGAGTGAAGCTGATGGGTTGGCTGGATGAGGAGGTTGTGGATTATATAGCTGCTATCCCGCCACCGACTGTTGCATCTGCATATGATAACCCTGGGTGGAAGTATCGTGGCATGGAAAAGTTTAGAGTGTCGGGTGGGTATCATTTTCTCCAACACGAAAAATGGGATAACGCCTCTGGTATTTGGAAACTGGCTTGGAATTTTCAAGGCCCTCAAAGAATTAAACATTTTATTTGGCTTGTGTTACAGCAGAGGCTCCTTACAAACAAGGAGAGATTCAGACGTGGGATGGCAGATTCGGAGCGGTGTAGTGTTTGCAATACAGCTGAGGAAGACATTCTTCATGTGCTGAGGGATTGTGAGGTCATGAGGAAGGTTTGGCATGCCATCGTACCTGTTTCGGAGTTACCCAGGTTCTTCTCCTCTACTTTGCTTGTCTGGCTTTCTGATAATCTCAAAAACAGGTGGAATATCCATGCATCGGCTGGAGGTTGGAGTACCTGCTTTGGGGCCTCCATCTGGAAAGCTTGGAGTTGGCGAAACTTGCACATTTTCCAGGGAGCTCGCACAGACGTTGAAGGGAGAATTGCATAGACGTTGGACAACGCACATTCAGCAGGCTTTGGATAAGACAGCGGCAGCAGGGGGTGCGTACCAGGGGGAACGTGAAGTGGATACCTCCCCCGGTGGAATGGGTGAAGATTAATACCGACGGGGCGGTCCAACAAGGTAGTGACCGAGCGAGTGTTGGTGGTGTGGCTAGGGAACATAATGGACAATGGCTTTTTGGTTTTCACCGGTCGGTTGGAAGATGCCAACCCCATACGGCTGAGATGTGGGCAGTGTGGACTACGCCTGGCTTGGCTTGGGATAAGGGTATTCGCAAAGTTATTATCGAGAGCGATGTGGCGCATGCCATTCAAATCCTGAGAGAGGACCACGGATCGGAGCAGCCAGTTGGGTGGACGAGGCGCATTTGGGAGTTGGGGAGAAGATTTGACCGCATCCATTTTTTGTTCACGCCACGGGAGGGAAATGCCTTGGCCGACGCCATGGCTAAGGTTACAACCATTCACCATCCTGAGACACGGTTTTATGCTCAAGTGCCGGATTCACTCCGCGAGAAACTGCTTGAAGAGCGCGCCATTGCCTAGCCCACCATTGTAAGCCTTGGGCTTTGGTCTTCCAAAAAAAAACCATCTAAATATTCCTTATTGAAACAATATCAGCGAAAGTGTAAGCTTTAAACAAGATAACATATATTTTAAACAATAGTAGTAATTTGCTGAAATTATCCCCACTGGAGCAAGTAAGGATTCAGTAAACCATTTTTTGGTTGAATGAAGCGAGGGTGGGCATTGCTCAAAACCCTCGCCAAAACCCTCACTCTCCACAGGCGCAAACCCCACTCTTCCAAGGTAAACCTTCCTTTTTCCTCTACATTTTTCTCCATTTCTGGGTGTATATGGATGCATTCTATGTGTCGATTGATTGATTAATTGATGGGTGGATTTGGGTGTAGATGGATCAGTTTGACCGATACTCTTACAACCCAAAACTGCGCTGGAACCCTCAAGTGGAAGAGTATTTCGCTAAAGCCTACGGTGCTGAGCATTTCGATCGGATTTCCAAGGCTCTCACGTTTGTGTTTTCCCATGCATCTTCTTCTAGTTTCATTCCCTGTTTAATCTGTTTGTTCGCTAATGTACTGTATCTTTAAATTTTGTGTTTGTTTTGTGTGGGGATCGGGCGTGATGAAAAGATTTAATGAGCAGACAATTCATTTTGTCGCTGGAATTGTTTAATGTGGTGGCTTGGAATGCATCAACCCTTTGAGGTTTATAGATATGAAACAGTGTTCTGCTGCCATTCACATCCTTTGTTTGATTGATTTTGGGAAGCAACTAGAAATTTGGATGATCATTTTTGGAAATGTTGAATCTTGTCTAAGATCTATGGTTACTGACTTACTCTTGAGGAATTATTTGAATCGTTGATCGTTGTTCCTATTATATCAAGGAACATTTGCTAAGTTGTTGGTAGCCCATAGGGCTCACAAGTAGAAAAATCCTTTGCTTTTGTATTTCCCTGTGCTGTTTAAAAAAATAGATACTTTATATTGATTCTAATTGTCATGCACACACTAATTTTCTTTTCCGTGATTAGAAAGGTGTCATTTTATCATTTTTTTTTTAGCTCGGAAATATTGTTTGGGGATTTGACTATGTATACAGATTTTAAATAAATATGATGCTGGTGTTTTTAATTAATTATCACCTTATAAGAAATAATATTTTATAATTTGTTTAGGCGCCCATCTTGTTATTCTTGCATAAGGGTGAACACACTCAAATCAACAAGTGATGCTGTTATTGAGAAGCTGTTGGCTGTGCTTCAGGAAAGGGGGTGGCAAATTCATTCTTCTGAAGGAGCCAAGTTCCCTTCTATCTCAGATCATATTGCCACAGAAGCAGAGGATTCTGTCGCTTGTCAAGATCTCTCCACAAAAAGATGCTTTATTTCGAAGTGTAAGATACCTGAACTAGGGTATCTAATTTTTGTGAAAGGTTCTGGACCACACCCTATTGATTATGGGTACAATGAAGGGAAACCTCCAAAAGAGGTAGTAGTGAGCAGGAAATGTGCTGAAGCAGTTCTCCGTGGTGCTCATGTAAGTCTGCAATGTTGTGGGCACCTAGGGATAAATGTCTCTTTATTTAAACAGTATGTGGTGCAAATTAGAGAGGGCAAGTACTCTGAATTGTTGAAACTTCAAGTTGAAGTCCATTTGCTTCTATTGCTAACTCAAACTCTATGCATTCATGTTTTCTCTCCTTAGTTGTGATTCTTTTTTTATTCTTTCTCATTGATTCTGTCATCTTTGCTATATATGTTCCTTTAGTACTCTCTTCTATGATTCTCAATTCTTCATGAGTTGTATTTATTAACATATATTACCGTTGTCAAACAGCAGTTTTTATTTTGTGATATTCCATGACCTATTTTTAGGTGTATGTTCCTGGCGTTTTGGCCTGTAGTGCTCATGTGGAGAAAGGGGAGTCAGTTGCAGTTTCAGTTGCTGTGGAGCAACCAGGCACTGATGGTGGATGGAGTGTTGGTTTTACACGAGGAACTGTTCTGCAGGGATCTCAAATAGGCAAGTATACATACAAGGATACAATGTTCCCTGTTGGTACATCTTTTTGCTAACCAGAATTACCCTCTTTCATAAAATGAGAAAACAGGTGCAGATATCATAATAATTATTCCATTAGAATAGCGAGGCTTGTTTACTAGTTATTTCTGTGTATGTGAGTCTTGAGTTTGATCAAATCATAGGTATCATTATAACTAACGCATTTTGTTGTTGTTGTTGTTGTTGTTGTTGCTGTTGTTGTTTATTTATTTATTTTATTTGTTTTACCTTGATTTTAGTGTTTGGCCAAACTGAAGGTCGCCATTTTTTTGCATGGTACCTGCTGCTTGTTTCTGTTGCATTGTTTTGTGTCACTCACATTTGAGTAGGAGAAGTTTGTTATGATTGCAGATCCTTACCATTTTGAACGAAGTGGCCTCTATATTGGTCAAGGAACCACTATGATGTCCAGATCAGGGATGTTTCGGGTACCTGGAGGAGTTGCTTTAGACTTGAATAACAGAGTATATAATCTACCTTCATTTCATGGTATAGCTTTATTCATTTTGCAACTTTCCGGAGCAATCTTGACAAGGTGCATTGCTTTTAGGCGTTTAAGAGTTTTATTGTTATCTAATTGCAGAGTGGTTGTTTTGGTGTGTAATGCTATACTTGCCACTACAATTTTTATGAGTACTTTGGGAATAATTAGGGGACCAAGGAACTTATTTCTAGTGAGGATTTAAATGATTTGAGATGAATATGAATCTCATGCAATAATGGATCACCATACATTTAAGGAGCTT
>MAYD01764823.1:0-13608 GCA_001909325.1 Ruellia speciosa
CAGATATATATGTGTGTGTGTGTGTGTGTATGTATTGGACATATATATGTATACATATATTGCCGCTAGAGAGGCAATAACTAAATCATAGATCATAATGCAAAAAGAGAAGTAGAGACACTGAGAAACATTTCTATTAGTATATCATGTCATTTTTATTGTTGAAATACACTAAAAAATAGCTTATACTAAAAAAACTAGTTGTATTATATTAGGAAATTGGCTAAAAAAATATGTATTTGAATAATATGAATTGATTCACTTATAATAACTTTTTATAGTTGATTACATAGAAATCTAACTGAATTATATTTGCAAAATGGCTAAATTATACTAAAAATTAGCTAAATAATATATAATTGAATAATATGAAATACCTTTTAGAATTAATCTTCATCGTATTTTTTTTTAGTTGAATTGTATTGACAAAATATATAGTTGAATTGCATATAAATTTAATTTAGCGGAATTATACACTACATCTATGTAACACCCAGTATTATTGAATTGGAAAATCTAGACCAGATAAAAAATTTTGGCCTTAGATGACGTATTAAATTTTTGGACAATTTTTTTCGCAAACTAATTATTAGAATTAATTAATTGTAGGGAAAGGAAAAGAAATTAATCAAAGTCAGATTCAACAACTGAGATACAACAAGTGAAAATGGAAATTTCAACAAGAGAATGAAAATTTTGACTAAGGCAAATGAGGAACTGCGACTTTACTTAATATCTAAGGTCTACAGTGTAAGGAAATTGGTTAAGTAGGAAAACTACTTCAGATGTAACAAATGAAGTATTTTCGCAGATGAGGATTTTTGACTAGACTAATATCTGCGACTGAGGAATGAACTAAAGTCTGAAGTTTGGCTCAGGAAGGGTGGAGCTGTAACGTTTCCAAATTTACACTAGACACGTCATGCCGTATTTGCTTACCTAAACTGCTGGCCATGAAGTTTAGGCTTGCCAATACAACGTGACGTGCCCAGTGTAAATTTAGGGATGTTATAGGAGCCGTCGAGCCGTCGCATTGAAGTTAAGTCGCAATTAAGTAGTTGCGACACAATTGCATTTGTCGTTAAGTCTGAGATGGTGAGGGAAGATTCCATTAGAAAGCTATGTAAGATGTGTAACATATGAAGTACTGTTGCAAACTTAAAGTCTACAACTCAACTAAAGTATGACTTTAGTGACTTAATAGACTTCAATTTTCGCACTGACTTCTGATCGGGATTTTGGACCATTAAAGCCTTTAGTGTTGGTTGTTGGCTCATTTATTATACCCACAAAGAACACTTGAAGGAAATACTTTCAAAACCCAAACCTTGGAAGGCCAATTTACACCATCAAAGGAGCTTTAATCCTCATTTACACATTGGATTTTGATTTCCTACATCTTGATAAGCAGTTTTTATGGATTAAAACTTTTATCGTCCCCATTACCCCCATAGTTAATGTTCACAACAAGCTTTAGGCGATTTTTGGTTGAATTTGTTGGGTTTTGCAAGATTTGGACAATAATGGATGTTTGAAACTTTGATATGGATTTGGTTATAAATTTGGATAAGCATGAGATGGATTGGTTGATTATGTGATTTTTCCCTTGGATTTATAAACTCTCGGTATAAGTGTTGGTCATAGCTATGACTTGTTAAAATGGACATATGGCATGTTGATATCATGGTAGGAGCGAGATTTCCTATGATAGTTATAACACGTAAACCTAGTGGCTTCTAGGTTGTTATCTCATAGGATTAGTAGATTTACTAGATGGATATAATGTTGAGATTGCATGTCAATGTGATATTGAGATCAATGAGTATGTGCCGGTCTCTGGGCTTTGGCAAGCCACTGTATATGTTGTATTGGGTTCACAGGTGATGCACACCATACGCCATAGTGAAGGTGGACACGGGACCTGACTCCCTTCAGATTGAGCGCCCCTAGTGGTGGACATTGTGCTTCCTTTTGTATTAGGCCCATGGGTAATATACACTGTATGCCGTACTAGAGGTGGACATCGGACCCTGACTCCCTTCGGGTTGAATGTCTCGGTGCTGGACATAGTACGTCGTATCGGTGGCAGGCACTGTGCCCCTACTTGATTGTGTGACATGTAATGATGGTTATTTTTAACTCTCATTGGTCATCTATTTGTATGTTTAGTAATTAAATTTGGGACTTATGAATGCCCGATGTATGTTTCCATACCTTTATCTACAGTCTTGAAATTAATTCAGCAAGCACGAACGTCCTACTTGGCGCTATCAAGCGGGTTTCCTACAAGATAAAAGGGAACTTAATTAATTATCCTTCTTTGTGTCTTTTAAAAACATAGACAATTAATGAATTGACTAGGATAATTAAAATCAAGACATTTAATTAGGTTAATATCTTAAATTTCCCCAATTAATTCTAATGTCTTAATTTATCTGAAACCACTCAAAACTGTTAACCCGAATTCTGATATCTGACATCTGTCACTCTCGCACTGATCACTGATTCCCTGCCCCAGAATAAGCTGATCTCTGTATTTCTGAATCAATTATCCAACTCAAAATGTCCTTAATTAATTGTTACTTCAACAATTAATTTTAGAATAATAATCCTTTTGATTATTATTATTTTTATCGGTTGCCAATTAATTCTGTTCTACTGCTCAGAGGTTTCAAGTGTAGTATCGGTAGTATATGTATGAGAAACACTTGTCCATACCTCTCATCATCGCAGGAAACATTTAATTAATTTTATTAAATTAATTAATGTCTCATTAGATCTTAATCCAACCAATTAAATTTAATTAATTAGGATTAAATCTACTTAATTAAATTCCACTGCCAAGCCGTCTGAATTGCACTGGGTCCAAACAATTATTTTAACTGTTCAAGCCCAACATAAACCATTGTACTGATCTGCTTCTGTATTTATTTCAAGCCCACAACAACAATTAATTCGGGGCCCAACTGATATACTGAGCCCAATAGCAAAACAGCCCAAGTTACTTAACAATAATACCGAACGGATCAAACGTTGCAATGTCAAGAACAGGATGAAGGCTGTTAGAACACTGAAGAACATCATTCACTGCCAGAGATTATATGCCCAAACCGAACCAAAACTTGCAATCAAGAGGGGCCTCGGATCGGTCTCGATCTCACTGTCGTCATCGGCCATCCCCTTTTCCAAGTTAGAGTCTCCAAACCCAAAATCGAGTCGAAATTGAAACGGGGGAAACTAAAAACTGGATTTGGAAAACAACATCAAACTGGAAATCAACAGAACACCCTCTCGGCATCCTTCTTGGCTACCAACCCGAAGGAAAATCGGGGATAACACAAGGGCACCGATCGACCCTCAGCCCTCAGATTGGATCCTCATAGGGCATCAACAATATGATATCCAAAACCCTCAAAATCAAACAGGGACCGGACTGAGACCAAATACACACTGAGACAGAACACGGGATCGAACAAAATCAAACACCCCACAGATCTCAGATCCATGCGAATCATCATAGGATACCAACAATAACACCATTAAAACCAAGATCCCCAAATCGAATAATCGAAAGTTAGGGTTTACCTTCCAATTGTCGGCTGAAGAAGAAAATCCTCAATTCCATTCACCAACACCAAATAATTGAGCACAAGTCGAGGGGATGGCTTATATAAGCCTCCAAGCCCTCGGCTCGCCCATCAAGGCCCTCGACTCAACCCTCGGATTCCTCCCCAAGTCGAGCGAAGCCCTCGACTCACCTCCCAAAATCGAACGGAGCACACGGAAGGAGGGGGAAAGAACACTCGGCCCTTCGATTGTGCCCTCGACTCACCTTCCAAAGTCGAGCGGAGCACACGGCAGAAGGGGAAGGAACACTCGGGTGCCCTCGACTTAGCTCCCAAGGTCGAGGGGATCCCACGGCAGGAGAAGGAAAAACGGAGGAAGCTTGTCTGCCTCTGCCTTCTGATTTCTTGAATCTTATTAATTGATTTTAGGAGATTTGCACTTTGGCCCCTCCCAATTTCTCCCAATTTCGATCCAGTCCATAACTTGCTGAATCTGCAGACTGACCCCAGAAGTCTTCAAAACTCCTATTCCAGTCCCATGACTCTTGGAATCATTAAATTGACCCCAACCCATTAATATTAAATTTTATCTCCCTTGTGGAAATAAAATAAATATTTTCTTATTTTTATTTTCCGCACTTCAAAAATTAATTATTTCTTAATAATTAATTCGCGAAAATTTTTTACACATTTTTTGGACTTTAAATTCTGATTAAAATTTCTGAAATTGGGTACAGTAACACTGGGTGTTACAATCTCCCCCTCTTGGATTAATTCCATCCTCGGAATTGTCAATTCATTTCGATATCTAAGTCGTTGATTCAATCTGAACTGAAACTGACGTCAACTGTTATTCTGATAAGACAACTGTCTTTCTGAACTGAATGGTTCGTACTGAATCTCGAAATCTGTCGATTTCTGACATCGGATTCTCAGTTCCTGATTGACACTAACAGCTGTAATCCCAATCTGATTATTTCTAAGAATCGTGCAACTCTAGCATCATAGGCTAAGGGTTAGGCACTATGGTTTACAGGCTATCTACGCGAGTAAACAAACATTATCCCTATCCTGGGGGATATTTTAAGGCATGAAATTTCACACAACTTTACCCGTTATTTACGGGCCTGATTACTTAGGAATCAGCTTTATAAACACGCATTTAACAGGAGAATAAATCTCTTTCTCGCCTCCTTGGCTGAGAAAATTTTGAAAATTATTTTCGATATTATAACCTTCTCAGGTAGTAGATGTTGAAAGTCATTTAAGACTTTAAACCTCTAATTTCACATTAAAGGTCATTTACGTATGTCTATTAGGTGGAGCTGTAGACACCTCTTTTACACACATAAATTACCAACATGTCTTTATACGTTGCTAAGACGTATCTTTACATGTTTACTTTCAATGCATCTTTAAAATTATGCATACTTTAAAAATCTGGGGCATCGCCCTGAATGATTCGCCTATTTGGCTCTTTCATTCCTTTTATAAAACGTTTCCCGAAGGAAATGTGTCATGCTATGCGTGTCATGAATAATAATGCATCACTGAAAGCATAATTAAGCATGTAATCAATGAAGCACACAACAACAAGGCTGCTACTCTAGTCTAGGAACAGCTGAGGGTATATTGCCCTAATTTCAGACTCAAGTTCCCAAGAAGACTCGTCTTGACCATGTCGAGACCACTGTACTCTGACAAGTCTAACCTCTTTATTTCTGGTTGTTCGGATCTTTGAATCCAATATTCTGACTGGTTGCTCCTCATACTGGAGGCTTTCATCCAACTCAATCGTTTCTGGCTCTAGAATGTGTGAGGGATCTGCGATGTACTTTCTCAACTGAGAAATGTGGAAAACATTGTGAACGTTCCCCAATTCTGTAGGAAGTGCGAGTCGATACGAGACTCTACCAACCTCACCGGTAATTTCATATGGTCCGATGTATCTTGGGCTAAGCTTGCCCCTTACACCGAATTGTCTCACCCCTTTCATCGGTGATACCTTAAGCAGAACTTTATCACCCACTTTGAATTTCAGATCTCGACGAGCTAAATCTGCATAGCTCTTCTGTCGATCCTGGGCTGCTTTAATCCTTGATTGAATCAATTTTACCTGATCTTTCAAGTCTTGGATATGTTGAGGACCTAACACCACACGATCACTCGAATCGTTCCATGTCAGTGGTGTTGTACATCTCCTTCCATACAAGGCCTCAAATGGTGCCATGCCGATACTTGTGTGATAGCTATTATTATAGGAGAATTCGATCAATCGTAGTCGATCCTCCCAGCTACCCTGGAAGTCAAGCACACATGCACGTAACATATCCTCTAGCGTCTGGATTGTTCGTTCTGTCTGGCCATCTGTGGCAGGATGAAATGCAGTACTCATTTTAAGTTTCGTACCCAAAGCCTCTTGTGTACGTTTCCAAACTACTGACTGATATCTGCTATCTCTGTCTGAGATGATTTCTTTCGGAATCCCAAACCTTGTCACTATATTTTGTACATATAGCTTTGACAACTTTTCAGAAGTCCAGGTCTCTTTAATTGGAATAAACGCTGCGGATTTGGTTAATCGATCCACGATCACCCAAATTGCATCCTTTCCTGTTCTCGTCCGTGGTAAACCTGTGACGAAGTCCATCGAAATTGACTCCCATTTCCAATCTGGCGCACCAAGGGGTTGTACAAGACCCGGCGGTCGTTGATGGTCTATTTTGACTTTCTGGCAAGTCAGACATCGCGCCACAAATTCTGCTGTTTCCTGTTTCATACCAGGCCACCAGAAGCTCCGCTTCAGGTCCTTATACAATTTCGTACCACCTGGATGAACAGAATAAGGCGCATGGTGAGCTTCTTCAAGGATCGTGCGCTTTATTTCTTCGCACTTCGATGGTATACACCATCTACCCTTGAATCTCAAACTTCCGTCATTATGAAGGGTAAATTCCGCCTTCGCTTCACCCTTCAATACTTTGTCACGGATCTTGGCGAGTTTCTCATCGTCTTTCTGTTTCTGAATGATTTCCTGATAGATCTCGGAAGTGATGATTAACGAGTTCAGTCTCACTGACGGATCTCCTTATGGCACAATTTCTAGATTCATTTTACTGAATTCCTCATACAGTCTATCATAAAAAACAGCACTGGTGATGATATGCTCTGTCTTTCTGCTTAGAGCGTCTGCCACTACATTAGCTCTGCCCTCATGGTACTGGATTTCACAGTCATAATCTTTGACTAGTTCTATCCAACGGCGTTGCCTGAAGTTAAGTTTATCTTGGGAGAAGATATACTTCAGGTTTTTGTGGTCAGTGAAGACCCTACTTTTCACTCCATATAGTAGTGTCTCCAGATCTTCAATGCGTGGACCACTGCTGCCATTTCTAGATCGTGTGTAGGGTAATTTTCCTCGTGCTTCTTCAATTGTCTCGAGGCATATGCAATTACCCGTCCATTTTGCATCAGTACACAACCTATGCCACTTTTCGATGCATCAGTGTAGATGTCGAAGTCTTCACCATCAGTTGGCAGTACTAACACTGGAGCTGTAGTCAGTCTTTCTTTCAATGTCTGGAAAGCCTGCTCACTGGCTTCATTCCATTTAAAGGGAGTATCTTTCTTTGTCAACTGTGTCATTGGCCTGGCAATCTTTGAAAAATCTTGCACAAACCTGCGATAGTATCTAGCTAAACCCAGAAATGCTCGTACATCGGTCACATTCTTGGGAGTTGGCCAGTTCTTAACTGCCTCAATCTTAGCTGGATCCACGGACACTCCCTCTGTGGTTACGATGTGTCCTAAAAAGGCCACTCGATCTAACCAGAACTCGCATTTCGATAGCTTCGCGTACAACTGATTGTCTTTCAAAGTCTGTAACACTGCTCTCAGGTGTTCTGCGTGTGCCTCTGCACTCTTAGAATAGATGAGTATGTCATCGATAAAGACGACGACAAACTTATCTAAGAACTCCTTGAACACTCTGTTCATTAAGTCCATGAATACCGCTGGTGCATTTGTAAGACCAAAGGGCATCACAGTGAATTCGTAGTGCCCATAACGCGTACGAAACGCTGTTTTGTAGATATCTTCTTCAGCTATCCTGAGCTGATGATACCCTGATCGCAAATCGATCTTTGAGAAGACACATGCCCCTTTTAATTGGTCAAACAAATCATCAATTCTCAGAAGTGGGTAGCGGTTCTTTATCGTTACCTTATTTAACTCTCAATAATCGATGCAGAGCCGTAGGCTACCATCTTTCTTTTTCACAAAAAGCACTGGTGCACCCCAGGGAGAACTACTCGGTCGAATGTATCCTTTGTCTGCCAGTTCTTTTAACTGTTCATACAATTCTTTTGGTTTTGCTGGAGCCATCCGATACGGTGTTTTGTGAATTGGCTTTGTTTCTGGGGCTAAATCAATTGTAAATTCGATCTCTCTGACTGGTGGCATCCCTGGTATTTCTTCTGGAAATACTTCGGGGAATTCATTCACAACTGGCCGATTCTCTAAGTCTGTCAGATCTGAATTCAGGTCGAAAGCTGAGCACAAGAAGACTGGGTAGCCCTTTCTGATCATAGCTGCAAAGCTATTCACTGAAACCACCCTGACTGTCGGTTATTTGGGATTCTGTCTATAAGTAATTATGTGCCCATTCGGTGCTCTCATTTTCAGTTTACGGTTCCAGAAGTCAGTTTGTACCCTGTACCGTGTCAACCAATCTATTCCCAAAATGACATCGAAATCCGTTAATGGAAACTCAATCAGGTCTGACGGAAAGTCGACCCCTTCTATTCTGATTAGGACATTCTGTTGTAGCCTATTGCAGGGAATAGTCCCGTCGGAAGGTAGAGATACTACCGTCCGAATTTCTATAGGGTTCATCAATTCACAAAGGGAAGCAAAATGGGAAGACAAAAAGGAACAAGATGCACCTGAATCGAAAAGAACGAATGCAGTTTTAGCTGAAATTGGAAACTCACCGGTAATGACGTCAGCCATGTTCTCTACCTCTGTTCGATTCATGATGTGGAGTCGTTCACTATGCCGGTTACTCGGAGTCTGTGCAATCTGTTTGCCGTTGTCTTGAATGGTACGCTGCGGCTGACTCTGTCCCCCTGCATTCCTTAAAGGATGTGGACAAGCTCTCACAGTATGGCCTTCCCTTCCGCAGTTGTAGCAAACGAATGGAGTACCGTTGCATCTGTACCCATAATGGTCCTTGCCACAACGCTTGCACACAGTCTTGGATCCTTCAGACGGAACCATTTTCCCTTTTCCTTTCATCTGACCGTAACTCTGTTTCTTACTCTGCTGTGAGTGTTCTTTATTTCCACTAGGTTTTACCATTTGTAACGGCTGTGCATCTTTGATAACTATGCCTTTCTGCCGTTTTCTGTCTCTTTCATCATGTTGTCTTTCCTGGTAGGACTGCTCTGACCTTCTGGCTTGGTTGGCTGCGCGCTCGTACATCTCTTGTACGGTCGTTAAGCCAAGCGCTGATACAACATTTCGATTGTGGGGGAGCAGACCGCCCTCAAAGTGATCCACTAAATATTCGTCTATCTTACACCCTTCTGGTAGGTATTTTGACAGCTCAATGAATCGGGCGTGATATTCTGCTACTGACATCCCCTTGGTCATCTTTAGGGTCTCAAATTCACTTGCCTTTATCTTTCGCATGAAGACCGGAAAGAATCGGGTTTTTAGATCAGCCACAAATCGGGACTAATCATAGTTCGCATCACTTTGCTTGTCAGCCCTAACGGACTCCCACCAGCTGCGAGCTTCTCCGTCTAGGTAGTGAACTCTTATATCCACTTTTTGATCTTCAGGGCATTTAGCGACCCTGAAAGCTCCGTCCATCCGACTCAGCCATCTTTCAAGTTCAGCTGGGTCAGTGGATCCGAGGAACTATGGTGGTTTAGTTCTAGCCACTTCTTTAAAGTGGTTTACTGGTGTCGTACCTGGTCCTTGTACCATTCTGTTCATAGCTGCCATGAACAGCGCAAACTGATCTGCTACTGGTGCTTCTGGCTGATCCGGTGCGACAGCTGCCTCAGGCTGAACATTTCCCACGGATTCTGTACCCTGATCCTGAACCTCAGGAGCCTCATGCTGTACCCGTGCCGGTCGACCTCTTCTAGGAGGATTGTTCTCAACTGGCTGTCTTACCTGCTCATCTCTGTCGGCTATAGGAACCTCTGAGGCAATCGGGGCTATAGGTTCCCTATTCACTGGGGGTCTACCTCGGCCTCTACCTCGGCCTCTCTTCGGTGGCATCTGCAAGAGAATCGAGTACTAGTCAGTGCCGTTGGCCCTTTTCAACTTTCGTGTGGGAGGGTCATTACCACAGTGGCACTAACTTACATGCATTTATCTACCACAAAAGAAAGAAAAGCCCCCCGCCCACTCTTAGGTCTAGACCAAATTTTATTTCATATAACACATTGGGTTATCATATTTTATTCCAAATATTAGAGCATATACGCTCTGATACCAACTTGTAACGCCCCGATTTCCTTAATTCAGACACGTCACCGCCACACCTAACTTATCCTGGGATCTATCTCCAAACCCAACATAAGCTCGGTGCTAAGGCTATCTATTTTCTCTTCCTATCAGAGTACGCTGGATTTCGGGAAACACGGTCCCCTCTGATCACAGCCATCACTTGGAATATTTAAACATTTAACGCGGAATAGAATAAGTAATAAAAGTTATTACATCACTGAGTGTCCAAAAGATATCCTACACCGGGACTCGGCCATTTAATACAGGCCGGTATAAATAAATTACAGGAGTTTGCAAAAAGAAAAGAAAAGATTAACTTTACTTCAATCATCTCCTGCAACAAAAAGAGTTAGGACGAGTCATACAAAACCAAAAGTTCACTCATCCTCACGCAAGCCCATCGAGTTGTAACTCGATCCCCTACTTCAATTTACCGGAGGTATATCCTCGCGGCGTTTAGTCCCACCTGAGATGCAAATAGCAGCATCATTAGTCGTGAGACTAAGTATGGAAGCAACATCATACAAGTTATGCAATCCACACAACGTGAGACATCAGGGAAAATATATCCATAAATATTAACCCTGAGTCTAATATAAAATCAGGTGCAGCGATTATGATTAAAACAATGCGATGCAGTGCAGAGGTTTCAAAGTGCATTTATGAGCAGTTTGAAATCATGACTTTAAAATTTATGCAACAAGCAACACCCCAAATCTCCTATTCGAGAGGAGTCGAGGTGCTATACGTATTTTACTCGGAACTGCTAACCAAGTCTTAAACGTATAGATATAATGTCAACCTTCAGTTATCAGTACTCGCGGCCTATCTCAGGACATTATCGTGTTGCGTGCTCAGCGTTAAGCGGCACAGCGTAGATAATCCCCACTTAGCAGGCTCCACAAACACGGGAAGGTGGATATTATTAAAAGAGCGGAATAATTTATCTATCTCCGCTAACCAAGGACCAGTGCAGTTGGAATCACCCAATCTAACAACAGGACGGTGGCAGCGTTGATAGATTGATGAAAGGGAACTATATTTAATGATAGTTCTCGCCTTCCATATTTTAACGCAAGGAAAGCAGTTAGTTCCTTACTTCTCTATTCTTAAATTACCGGTAAACCTTATATAGGGGGAGCTACCCCCGATAAGTAGAACAGGATGGACTCAGAAGCTTTTTCGTCTCAGTATTTCAAGCTTAAGGCGATCAACCCGAAAGCATTTGATTGATCCACTCTTACTTCACTTTACGTTTTTACATCATTTTAAGGGGTGCATTAAACGTACTTTAGTCGTCTTTATTTCTCTTGGTATTTGCCAACCCAAAACGATACAAGGATATTTAGGAATCGCTTGATCGATATTTGGTAGGCTTAGTGTTTTGCATGCGATACCGTTTTCAGATACTGTCTTATGCATATGCCAAGCAAAACACATAGTCAAACAATCAATTCAAAGGGATTAAATAGAATAATTCCAAGGCATTCACGAATAATAATAATGATAATTTAAAGAGGGAAAACTAAATAAATTGCATAATTTAAATATGTCAAGCAATTTAATTTAAATTTACCCGACCGAATAAAACTCGGTACTTTAGTAATTAAATTTGGGACTTATGAATGCCCAATGTATGTTTCAATACCTTTATCTACAGTCTTGAAATTAATTCAGCAAGCACGAACGTCCTACTTGGCGCTATCAGGCGGGTTTCCTACAAGATAAAAGGGAACTTAATTAATTATCCTTCTTTGTGTCTTTTAAAGACATAGACAATTAATGAATTGCCTAGGATAATTAAAATCAAGACATTTAATTTGGTTAATATCTTAAATTTCCCCAATTAATTCTAATGTCTTAATTTATCTGAAACCCCTCAAAACTGTTAACCCGAATTCTGATATCTGACATCTGTCACTCTCGCACTGATCACTGATTCCCTGCCCCAGAATAAGCTGATCTCTGTATTTCTGAATCAATTATCCAACTCAAAATGTCCTTAATTAATTGTTACTTCAACAATTAATTTTAGAATAATAATCCTTTTGATTATTATTATTTTTATCGATTGCCAATTAATTCTGTTCGACTGCTCAGAGGTTTCAAGTGTAGTATCGGTAGTATCTGTATGAGAAACACTTGTCCATACCTCTCATCATCGCAGGAAACATTTAATTAATTTTATTAAATTAATTAATGTCTCATTAGATCTTAATCCAACCAATTAAATTTAATTAATTTGGATTAAATCTACTTAATTAAATTCCACTGCCAAGCCGTCTGAATTGCACTGGGTCCAAACAATTATTTTAACTGTTCAAGCCCAACATAAACCATTGTACTGATCTGCTTCTGTATTTATTTCAAGCCCACAACAACAATTAATTCGGGGCCCAACTGATATACTGAGCCCAATAGCAAAACAGCCCAAGTTACTTAACAATAATACCGAACGGATCAAACGTTGCAATGTCAAGAACAGGATGAAGGCTGTTAGAACACTGAAGAACATCATTCACTGCCAGAGATTATATGCCCAAACCGAACCAAAACTTGCAATCAAGAGGGGCCTCGGATCGGTCTCGATCTCACTGTCGTCATCGGCCATCCCCTTTTCCAAGTTAGAGTCTCCAAACCCAAAATCGAGTCGAAATTGAAACGGGGGAAACTAAAAACTGGATTTGGAAAACAACATCAAACTGGAAATCAACAGAACACCCTCTCGGCATCCTTCTTGGCTACCAACCCGAAGGAAAATCGGGGATAACACAAGGGCACCGATCGACCCTCAGCCCTCAGATTGGATCCTCATAGGGCATCAACAATATGATATCCAAAACCCTCAAAATCAAACAGGGACCGGACTGAGACCAAATACACACTGAGACAGAACACGGGATCGAACAAAATCAAACACCCCACAGATCTCAGATCCATGCGAATCATCATAGGATACCAACAATAACACCATTAAAACCAAGATCCCCAAATCGAATAATCGAAAGTTAGGGTTTACCTTCCAATTGTCGGCTGAAGAAGAAAATCCTCAATTCCAATCACCAACACTAAATAATTGAGCACAAGTCGAGGGGATGGCTTATATAAGCCTCCAAGCCCTCGGCTCGCCCATCAAGGCCCTCGACTCAACCCTCGGATTCCTCCCCAAGTCGAGCGAAGCCCTCGACTCACCTCCCAAAATCGAACGGAGCACACGGAAGGAGGGGGAAAGAACACTCGGCCCTTCGATTGTGGCCTCGACTTTGCCCTCGACTCACCTTCCAAAGTCGAGCGGAGCACACGGCAGAAGGGGAAGGAACACTCGGGTGCCCTCGACTTAGCTCCCAAGGTCGAGGGGATCCCACGGCAGGAGAAGGAAAAACGGAGGAAGCTCGTCTGCCTCTGCCTTCTGATTTCTTGAATCTTATTAATTGATTTTAGGAGATTTGCACTTTGGCCACTCCCAATTTCTCCCAAATTCGATCCAGTCCATAACTTGCTGAATCTGCAGACTGACCCC
>MAYD01764874.1:0-10092 GCA_001909325.1 Ruellia speciosa
ACAATGTCAAGGATGAGGATTACAACCAATTCATTTTCGATGATTTCAACGTTAGCAACATCAATCTTAGCATCCATAGCAAAAAGAAATAAAATACTATAGTAGGGAACCTACCACTTGGAAGCTCAAGCTCGATATATTGCTTTATCAATTCATGAACTTGTGTTAGCTTGAAATTGTATTCTTTGGAAAGTGTCGATCAGCAGCTATATATAGTCAATGATTTTCTTCTGAAAGGTAAAAATACCACAATATTTTTTCAATACAATCAACATATTTGTAATACCCCATATTACTAGAGCCGCTTAATTAATGAAATCGGGTTAATTAATCAATTTAATATGGAGCAATTTAAATTTTTGGATTTATTCAATTAAAATAATTAATTAATAAATTCATAAGGGGCTGTACTTAGTATATGGGAATTTTTTTAGCATGGAATCAAAATCGTGCATGGACGAAGAATAGATAAGCTTCATTAAAGGAAACCAGAAACCGCGCGAGACATAGCACTTTCTGGCAGCCTTAGTCGAGACTTTGTCTCTTAGGCGAAACTTTGGCCTTTGTCTTTTAGGCGAGACTTTTTGCAAATTCTCCTATACTCGCCTATTTCACCCTTTTTCCCCAAATTCTCGACTATACTCATTCATTTTTTATACTTGATATCAAACCAGAACTCGATTCTATCCATTTTTATTTTTATGAAATTAAATCAAATTAATCCCATTTCTCACAAATGACTCCATTACCCTCTGTTCCTCAACCCTACTATTATTTAAACCCCAAATCTAGGGTTGTGCTCATTTTACCATTTGCCTTCATCTTCATCTTCATTAAACCTACTGTGCGAGCTACAGCAAGACCCAGCAACTTTTATTTCAATTTGAGGTATAAATCATTCCTAATCAGCATCTTATATTATATTATTTGGCATCTTCATCTTTTAACCTGCAAGTGTTTTCTGCATTTGAGTATTTAAACTGGGTTTGTGCATATTTCCCTTATACATGATTTTTGAAGTTTAAAATGGATTAGAAACCCATCTATGATTTATTAAAAATGGATTAGAAACCCATCTATGATTTATTGTTCTTGATATTGAATTGGAATATGCATTCTGCACCATTCAAAAATTTTTATAAGATTAAACTTGGATTTCATATTTGGGTTTTATTCACTGTTTTGAAGAATAAACAATAATAATGTTAGAAAATCACTTATTTTGATGCATGATGATGTTAAGTAGTAGGAAAACATATTTCCATCATTTCCATAATTTTTGTGAAGATCGAACTGAGCATTTAATTTGATGAAGAACAGTTTTA
Organism: Ruellia speciosa; assembly: GCA_001909325.1. Classification (NCBI taxonomy): domain Eukaryota; kingdom Viridiplantae; phylum Streptophyta; class Magnoliopsida; order Lamiales; family Acanthaceae; genus Ruellia; species Ruellia speciosa. The sequence continues at coordinate 1,326 of MAYD01764874.1, forward strand.
ATTTCTTGATGAACGAGATGAATTTTAGGGATGAATGTTTGAATATGCATAAAGACAAATGCACATCATGGTAGTGTACCAAAATCAGCCTTCAATTAATGCCTGTGCGAATCTGCAAGTTGGTTAAAGTCATTTTGTGCCTTAGGCGTGAATTAAGGCCTTTAGGCGAGATTTGAACCCTCTTAGGCGAGAACTTAAATACTCGACTAAGACACATTCCTCCAAAATTTGAAATACACACCTATGACTTCCTTTTCCTTCTGGATTGAATTACACGACTGCAAGGCCTATTCCAAACTATTATGATACTCGACTAAGGGACATCCATTGCAATACTTGACTTGGTCCTTCCTTATTATGAAAGTCTCGACTATGGAACAATATTTGACCTTGCAATTTAATTCCTTCAACTAAGAACCAATACTCGACTATGACTATTGCATCCAAAGCAATTCAACTCTTTTTATCCCAACATGGATACTCGACTATATTTATAAAATCAAATGGTTTATATTTCAATGATTATTTAATTGAGATATTGGGCTACAGATGATTTCTCGACTTCTTCACTGGATTTAATTATCAGTTGGGTTTAATTAATTATTCCACTGGACCCAAATTTAAGATTTGATGATTAATTTAATTCAAACCCATTTATGAATAAATTATTCATGAGCATTTATTCATAGGCTAATGAATTACCAAACTCGGATAATTTATTAGGGATAATTATTGTAGGCTCTATTAGTCCGCGGCTTAGGATTTGGATTTATTACGACAAGACTTTATCAAGATTGTCGATAAAGGTATGGAAACATACATCGGGCATCCATAAGTCCCAAATTAATTACTAAAGTACCGAATATCACTCGGTCGGGTAAATTTAAATAATTTGTATGTCACAAATTATTTTATATGTTTATTGTTATTTTATTTAATTTATATGTTATTTGCATCAACATATTTCTTGTGTGATTATGTGTACTGTTTGACATATGCATAAGACACTTATTTCGAATACGGCTTCGCATGGAAAATACTAAGCCATCCAAATTACGATCAAGGATTATTTATATCTTTGGGTCGTGCTCAGACTTGGGCAAATAATAATATAAGGACCCACGCTAATAATCGAATCCTAATGCATCCCTAAAAGATGTAATCACGTAAACTAGAAGGAAGAGTGGATCATGTCGGTATGCTTTTGGACTGATCACCTTAAGCTTATTTTATCTAGAGAAATCAATTTCCTAGTATGTTTCCTATTCTACTCATTGGGGGTAGCTACCCTTACATGAGGTTTGCAGGTAATTTAAGAATGGTAAGGGTAAAGGATAGTAGCCGTAGGGGGTGCGACGTACGGAGTCAATCTGCCCTTTACTTGCGTACTCAAAGGGAAGGTGTGGACTATCGAAGAGTAATTCCCCTTTCAAATGCAAATGGAGACTGCCCCTGTTTTGTTATACTGATTGGGTGAATCCATCTACACTAGACCTTGATACGTCAAGATTTCTATGTTAATCCACTCTGGTTCATGTCTATACTCCCGTACTCGTGGAGTACGCTAAGTGGGGGCTATATGCATTGTACGTATGATAGTGTCCTGAGTTGTGCCGCGTGTAGTCGAGTGTGAGGCGGACATTAACTATACGTATAAAGTCTTGGCTAGCAGTTCCAAGTATAAATACGTATAACACTTGGATTTATCCTATTGAGATGGTCCGGGTGTTGCTTGTTGCATATTTACAAGTCATGTTTTAAAACTGCTCATCAAAACACTTTGAAACTATGCATAGCATGACATGGTTTATTCATGACTAATGCATTTATGATTTAAAGGATCACGAGTTAATATGTATGGAGATGTTGGCTCAGTATCTCATGATGTTTGTGGAATGCATTAACTGTTGATGTTTGCTTTCCATACTTAGTCTCGCGACTAATGATGCTATGTTTTACATCTCAGGTGATCATGACAATCGCGAGGATGTACCTCCGATGAATTAGGGGTTCGGGCTAGTACCCGAGGGATGTTAGGTCGAGGGAACCTTTTGTACTTAACTGTTTATCTAATGTCTTTGGATGCAGGGATTATTTGCTTTCCTTTTTACCTCTTGAACCTCATTTGTAATTCAATCAATCGGTCTGTACTAAATGGCCGAGTCCCAGCGTGGGACAGTACTTTAACTTTGCGTTGTAATGACCTTATCTCGACTCTGGTTTATTATCATTATGTGCTCATGTGTTTATCGCTTTCCAAGAATGATGATTGTGATCTATGGGAGTTAGCTTCCTAAATCGCAGCGTACTCTGATAGGATTAGATAATGGTTGGCTTGTGCATCGAGCTTATTGTGGGGTTTAGGGTTAGAACTCCTAATAAGTTAGGTGTGACAGTAACATGTCCGGTTTACAGAAATCGGGGTGTTACATTATTTGTCTTCAAAACTATTATTGGTACAAAGCGAAAGTAAAATCAAACTTTAGAGATGTAACACCCCCAGCTGACACAACCATGAGAGCTACTTTTTCTTGCCCTATTCCTCGCCCTACGGAGAAAAGGGAATGCTCCCAACGGGTCTCGAACCCGCGTCACCCCCCACCCCTGCAACGCCCCTTTTTTCCACGTACGAAAACGTCACCGCCACACCTAACTTATAAAGGATTCTATGCCTAACCCTCCATAAGCTCGGTGCTCAGGCTAATTAAATCATCTAGCGACCCCTATCAGAGTACGCTGGATTTTCAGGAAACTCGGTCCCCTCATGATCGCAGCTCTCTGTTACTCAGAATAAAGAAAACATAGAACAACAATTAATTACATCGTTCTGAATCAAAAGTGCGGAAAGAAATTAAATTGTCCCACGTCGGAACTCGGCTATTTAATACAAGCCGATTAATCGATTACATATAGGGTCTCACTGAGTAATATTAAATTACAATAATAAAACTCAGAAAGTAAATACAGTAAAAACTACAATAATTAAAACATAGAGGCAAGCAAAGGAAAACAATAAAATTCCCTCTACTCACACGAATACCCAGGAATCCCAAACATTTTTCGAGCCCTTCCAGAGCTAGAGGTACATCCTCCTAGCCCTGCAATCTGCAAAGCATGCGCAGTAAACAATTAGTCACAAAGGACTAAGTAAGGATTCACACCATTAAATTATTTATGCAATTTGAAAATCGCATGAATCCAATGGGAATATATCCATAAATATTCCAAGGATTAATTTAAAAGCGTGCAACAATATATCTCGTGTATGCAGCTTTAATAAAATATGCACTTTAAATCAATGCATATAACATGACATGTAATCCGTCAATTCCTGATCACAATAGTGTCGTGCTTACGTGTCTTTAATACAGACATTTATGCCGTTTCTTTACACGGCTCACACATAACATAATAAACCCACAAGATACCCTGAGTCACTCTTCAACCACGGCACAACTCGGGACACCATCAACGCGTACAATGCGGACAGTCCCTACTTAGCGTGCTCCTTAGCGAGGTGAAACCTTTAGGTATTAGTGAGAATACTTTCCTATACGGTATGAGTGGAGAGGCATCCCCAACATACTCACGTACAGGTAATTTAAGATGCATGTATGCAGAGCACATAATGCAATTCAATCATTCATTCAAGGAATATATCAAATTTCACATTCGGTGAATATTTCATGAATTCACTCAATCAATCAATCAAGTGCAATCGTGCACACATTTCATAGGGAATATTTCACATATCATTCATAGTGAATAAATGAATAAATAAATTCACAATCCACATAATTAATAAGGAATAATCATATTCCATCCATTCATTCAATATATTGCACACAAGGCAATCAATAATATAAATTGATATGGAATAAAAATAAATAAATTGCACAATAAATAATTAAATCATGTAATTTAATTTAAATTTACCCGACCGAAATTTAATTCGGTACTTTAATTTCTTAATGGGACTTATGGGTGCCCGGGTGTAAGAAATCCTTACGCTTATCAACAATCTTCTGAAACTCTACTTTAATCACCGGATCTCAGAACTGCAACACTGGATCTGACAGAATTCTGCTTAACTGATCTGAAAACCCGAAACGAGAACTTGATTAATTACCCATTTAATTCGAGGTAATTAATTAATTTGAACTTGGAACCAAATTAAATCCTTATCCAAGGAATTTAATTTATTTTAGGTCATTGGCAATACTTTCTTGGAACAAAATTATGAGGTCCAAGTCCATAGCCCCATACAAAATTTAATAATGAATTCCAATAGAAAAGTCATCTAATGGCCATTATTTAATTCCATTGAAGGTGTTGGTGGGAAATCAAATCCCTTATTTCCCTCAACCACCAACAAGTCATCCCATTCACCTTTTTGGATGAAACATCCTACTTTATCAAGAACACTTTGAAGATCCTTTGAAGATGACCAAGATCATGAAGAACACTCAAATTCTTAGGTTGAAAACTCATAGTTCGAATTCATCATAAAACCCATCAACATTCAACAATTCCGTCGGGTAGGCCAAAATCGAAGCATTAAATCCATAAACTCCAAAAATCCAATATATGAAGAAATGGGCTGTAAAAAGAGGCTGTCCATATTTGAATTTTTCATAATTTAAGGTATGAGAAATCAAATGAAATCAAGAAGCTCACCTTGATGGGTCCAATCTGATTCCAAGCTCGATTCTTCAATTTTTAACATGTCGGGAGCATATTGGCATAAGTTCCTCTTAATATTTTCTTGAGAAGTTTGGGTGAAATGAAGAAAATGTCCCAAACATGCCTTAATAATATAAGGATACCAGCCATTTTGCTAAATGCCGCCCCCAGCCTTGTAATTGAAATTTTTCCCAAAAATTTCGACTACTGCATAAAAATTCAACCAAAATTTCGACTATTACCTCAAAAATTTCGACCATAATGCCAAAAATTTAGACCATTGCTAAATACAGCCTTCAGAAATTTGAATCTTCATTTTCTTCCAAAAATTTCAACCAAAAACTCGACCATGGCATTAAAAATTTTGACCATGAAGTCAAAAAGCTGATTTTTGACTTTCTCTCTCCATTTCCCCACATTAAATGCTCTTCCAGCATAATCGTTACACATTTTCACCAATTTCAAGGCACTTGTCTCCCACTAAAGCATCCCCATCTGATTTTTATTAATTTTGGACACCAAAATTTCGACCAAGCTGCCATAAAATTAAGAAAAATTTCGACCATGAAGAAAAATCAAGAATAAATTCAAATATTTCTTAATTTTTAAAATCACCCTTCTTCATATGCAAAAATTCCCTATTTTTGCTATTAAATGTCACCTCCCACAACATTTAATATTCATAAATTATATTCCCAGCCTTCATTTTAATTTATTTCTCCATTGGAAATAAATTACCCTTAAGCGATCAATTCGACGCGTATCAAAATTCGATTTTACTGACGAGGAGTTCCGTCGATCCGTTTCTTCTCAAATTTTTCTGACACCCATATTTTAGGGTCCTTAAGACGTCCGTAACATCTAAACATCACCCCATGGCTGTTGGGCCTCCGTTCTCATAATTGGGCCATCGGGCCATTCGGTGCCCGATCGATTTTACTGACGGATAGTTCGGGTGCTCAGAATCATTCCAAATTTTACTGACACTCTAATATGGTAATTTATAGTGTGTCTATAAATTTTGAGCATCATCGGACCTCATTTGGATCTCGAACCGATTTATTGGAGTTATCGGGTAATCGAGCCCAATCGAATTCACAACTGTGAGTGATCTCGGATACTGTACTGAATCTTTTCGCATATGAAAATATAATTATTCTCTATAATTATATTCATGAAAAATTTTCACTCATTTTCTGAATATCTGAAACTCCAGGTGTTACACACACCCCCACTTGGGTTAATCCTGTCCCCGGGATTACTGGCTGGAAGGCTGTCTTGCTGAACTGTCGTTCACTGAATCTGAAAACTGATCCTATCACTCTGATCACTGTATAGCTTAACCTCTGAATCACTGATCACTATTGACCCATACTGATTCTGAACAACTGAACACTGATCATTCATCTCACTATTGACCCATGTGTGTTCCAGATTATATGTTATTGCATGATTGAGTCCGGTTCCTGTTTCTTTGAGCTTCACAATTAGAGTCCTTATCTCGAAAAAAATTGGGAAATGATCTGTAATCCATGATATTTCCTTCCTGAGCCAGAGTTCCTCTACCATAACTGTTACTGCTTTCTTAGTATAGTTTATCGCTTTCTAGGAGTAGGATTAGTGTTAGAATCTGTTCCCCTCCTGATTGAGTAACCGAATCGAATGTTTGGCATAGCACTAGGAGCAGTTTATACTTCTACTCGTATATCCTCCAGTGAACGATCCGGTATTCACTACAAATTATTGTAAACTTGACACCGCGCGCTTTCGGGTGACGGGAATTACCCAATCTTTAAATGCATTACTTGAAACATATCATTGTATAACTACGATCCATATCAATAGTCCTAACGTGACAAATCTTTCACCATTATTATAACGGGTAATTCTTCTGTTAAAGTTTCAACATGCGAACTATTTAAATTTATCCGACCGAGTGATATTCGGTACTTTAATCATTAAGTGGGACTTATGGTTGCCCGATGTATGTTTCGATACCTTTATCGACAATCTTGATAAAGCCTTGTCGTATAAATAATCCAAATCCTATGCCGCAGATTAAAAGCCGGTAGAGCCTAATCATAATTATCCCCTAATAAATTATCCGGGCGATATAATTTATAAATCATAATGAATGCTCAAGGATGATTGATTAATTGATCTGGAATATTGTTCCCTTAATCATAAAATGTATGTCTAGTGAAGCCATAACAAAAAGGCTTGCTGAATATTTAATATATTCTTGAACGCATTAGAATTTAAAATATAGTCGAGGTTTTGAAATAAACTCTGCATTGGGAATCCCAGTTCCATAGTCGAAGTTCTCGTGGAATAAAGTTGTACTCGAGTTTTGGAGCAAAAAGGAAGTCATAAGCGAAGTTTTCTAATTTATTTCGAAGCTTGCAAGACTTCGCCTAAAAGGCCCAAACTTCTCCTATCAGCCAAATCTTTGTCCAAGTCATTTTCAATCTTTAATTGCATTATGTCCTTTTTACCCAGGTGTATGCAGGCATTAAATGAAAGGCTGAATGGTACAGTACCATGACGTGCATGAAGTCCTTATGCATATTTCAAACATTCATCCAGATTCATCTTGTTCATCAAGAAATTTATATTGTTCTTCATCAAATGCCCAGTTTAATATTCCCAGAAATAATGAAAATGATGGAAATATGTTTTTCTACTATATAATTTCACCATAGTTTAAAATAAGTGAGTTCTATCATCTCAAGTTTTATTTTTCCAAAACAGTGTATAAACCCAGTTATGCAAAAATCAACATAACTCATATAAGTTTACAAAGCATGAAACAGGATGCATGTCCTACTCATTATTATGGATGGTAAATCATAAATGGGTTTTTAGCTCATTTTTAGCTTCCCAAAATCGTTTATGGGTTTAAGAATGCCAAAACCCATTTGAAGAAATATGCAGAAAATCATTCGAATGCAACTTCAAAGATGAAGATGTTCACAGTGATGCAAAAGGCATGCTTGCTTTGAATTTAAAAGATTTTTACCTCAAAAGCTTTAAACGAGTGATAGATGAAAATCGCCTTGAACACCTTGCCGTGCTTGCAGAAATGGTGTTGGAGGATGAAGAAGACAGTAAGTAGTGAAATAGGAGTGTAAATGGGTACAAACTCTAGGTTCAAGGTATTTATAATGGTAGGGTTTGGAAATGGAGGGTAAAAGGGTCATCAATCAATTCCTTCATACTGTCAGACATGAAAAGTGATAAGGAATAGGCGATCATCTTGCATGCTCGAAGTTCAGAAGGAGGCACTACAAGAATTTTGGCATACGGGTGAGGACCATTTTCCTCGTCCGTGTCCTCGCCCCAGGTCACAGGCAAGGAAAATGGGTCCTCGCCCATTTTTTTGTCGCCCAGCCCTATTTCCTCGTCCGTGCCCGGAAGTTCCTCGCCCGTTGGGGCGAGGAAATGGGGCAACAAAATTTTTTTTTTTCCTCGCCCCGTTCAGGCGAGGAAATAGGCGAGGAAATTCCTCGCCCGTTCTAAAAATATTTGGTCCCAGGAGGTCTCGAACACGAGACCTCCTGCACGCTAGCCCTCCCTCCTCCCACTCGGCCACCCCCATATTGCTCCCTTGCCTTGCTCCCTCCAACTCTCGAACACGCGACCTCCGGCCCCAGCCACCACTCTTACCGCTCGGCCAACCTGTAATTTTGTTATATGTTTGAAATATAATATATATATTATATATATTTACGTAATTTATATATTTAATTAATTAATTAATTATATTTTTTAATATTAAAATAAATTTTAAATTATATAAATAAGTTTTAATTAAAAAAATTAAATGTGTTGTATTTTAGTGGAAACTTTGGAAGGTCATAATTTTTAAACGATCGTATTTGAAAATCCATAACTAATTTTGAAGTTTTAATCGTTGGAGATCTTTGTTCTTAATGTTAATTACCTATTGCAAATTCTAATTATGGAAAATACTCAAGAATACATCTCTTTAAAATATATATGTAATTTGTTTCTATAAATTATAAGATCTTGTTATATAGCCTAACTGGTTTATGCATTCTTTATTTTAATTTGAATATGGGGA
>MAYD01764876.1:0-11368 GCA_001909325.1 Ruellia speciosa
AGATCTACATGAACAATCAAGAATATCTTAAGTCCGAAAATTCTGTCCATCACGGCTGTTCACCGACCATATTTCAGATTTCAAGATTTCATCATTCTCATGCATACTAGCAATTTAATCTGTCCAAAATCAAATTGCAATATCATGTCATCTCTGCCATAAATCTGAAATCAAGATGCTTACCCAAAGTGGCACAATTTGGACTGATTTCTCAAGGAAAACCTCACTGTTGGCTGCTGAATCTGTCAAAATGCACACTGTCATTTTTAACCAAAAATCCAAACTCAACCAAAATGATATCCAATCGGATAGATGGACTCACCTTAACACAAGGATTCCAAATCCACAATAATTTCTGAAATCTGACTTCGGATGGGCAATAATCTGGCAGCTTAATAATTTTTGGCTTTTGATAAAATTTTGGCAGAGTGTATTCTGGAGGATGATGAAGTGCAATGAAATCACAATCTGTCTAAGTCCTTTATTTATAGGAGAACAAAATCCCATAAATTAAGACTATGTCACAATCTGCCTATTTGACTGAATAAAAATCCAATTCCGCACAATAAGTTGCAAACTGAATGAACAGTGGTTCAGTCAACCTTAGCATGCGATATTCTGGCAAATGCCATGCGATTTCCGCTCATTTCCGCTGATTTTCTGTAATTTCCGCTCCTTCATGAGCAGAAATTCCCCTAATGAGCGGAAATTTCCGCTCATCCGCCTTAATAATTTTTGGTCCATTTCAGCCCTGTTGACCATTTCTGTTGTTCTGCCGTTTTCCTCTCTTTCCACTCTTTCATGTGAAAATTATCACATGTGCGGAAATTCTTTCAGTTTGCCTTAGTGAAATTTTGATCAATTTCGTCACATTCTGACTTCCGATGATCTGCCCGAATTCCGCTCATTCCAGTTGTGCGGAAATTCGCCTTTGTGCGGAAATTTCACACTTCCGCGGAAATTCTGCCTTAGCTGCGGAAATGCATAACTCTTGCCAAATTTTTCTAACCCTTTGTTTGTTCCAATAATTGTAAGTCTGAATCCATTCCATTTGGATTCCTTAACTTTAAGCAATCCGATCTGCACCAGATTGATCTTCTAACCTGAATCTCCAAGTGTCGCCCCCAACCCGTCGACCTTGGACTGTTCAATTCTTTAATTGGGCTGTGGAATTAATTCAAGCCCATTAATTCCTATCCCTTTAGCCCAATTAATATTTTCCGCACTCTTGAAATTAATTATTTCCTATAATTAATTTCGCGAAATTTTTTTCCAAATTTTCTGGCACCCGAAATGCCTTAACTGTAACATGGGATGTTACACTTAACGGGTGATACTCTCAACAAGACATGATCACCCACCTCAAACTTGAAATCACGACGCCCGAGATCCGCATAACTGTTTTGTCGGTCCTGTGCCTCTTTCATCCGGCCCGGAATAACTCTCACAACCTCAGTTGTCTGTTCAGTCAAATCCAGCCCCATCACTATCCAATGAGAAGGGTCATCCCAACACAACGGGGTCCGACACCTTGGTCCATACAATGCCTCAAACAGCGCCATCTGGATGCTCGGGTGATAGCTGTTGTTATATTAGAACTCCACCAATTCAAGGTGATCCTCCCAACTGCCTCGGAAGTCTAACATGCAAGCCCAGAGCATGTCCTCTAAGGTCCGTATCGTCCTCTCAGTCTGTCCATCCGACTGAGGATGCCATGCTGTGCTCATGCTAATCTGTGTACCGAACGCCTTTTGAACATCCTTCTAAAACTGTGACAGAAAACAGGAGTCTCGATCGGACACAATCTCTCTCGGAATCCCAAACCTCCTAACCACGTGGTGGATGTAGGCCTGTGTCAACTGCTCCATGCCCCAAGTCAGACGCATCGGAATGAACACGACACTCTTGGTCAACCGGTTAACCACCACCCAAATGGTGTCCATGTCCCTCCTCGTCTTCGGCAGTCTTGTCACGAAATCCATGGAGATCGATTGCCACTTTCACTCGGGAATCTTCAACGGTTGTAAAAGTCCCATAGGCCTCATATTCTCGGCCTTGACCCTCTGACATGTTGTGCACATGGCTACAAATTCTGCCACTTCCTTTTTCATGTTATTCCACCAGTAGTTCTGTCGAAGATCCTTATACATCTTTGTTGCACCCGGGTGAACTGAATATGGCGTACTGTGCGCCTCCTCCATCACTCTTCTCTTCAAATCATCATGCGCCGAGGGTATACACCATTTGTCCCCACAACGAACGACTCGCTGATCATCGACCCTGAACCTCGGAGCTCGAGCCGTCTGAATCCTCTCTCTCAAGGTTGTCATCTCACTGTCCCCAATTTGACTCACTCTAATCTCATTCAACAACGAAGGAGCTGTAATCATCGCATGAAGACAAGGGTCACTGGGAGTGCATGGCTCAATCTCAATCTCCAATCTCTTGAACTTACGTCTCAACTCTGAAACTGAAATCAAGGATCCCACAGTCAGATATTCCTTCCTGCTCAACGCGTCTGCCACTCTGTTCACTTTGTCCTCGATGTACTGAATATCTGTGTCATAATCCTATAACAGCTCCAACCACCTCCTCTGCCTGCCACTCATGTGCTCCTGTGTGTACAAACACCTCAAGTTCTTGTGGTCTAAATAAATCTGGCTCTTTGCCTCGTAGAGGTAGTGTAGCCAGATCTTCAGTGCATGAACCACTGCCGCCATCTCTAAATCATGTGTAGGATAGTTCAACTCATGGGGTTTCAACTGTCGGGAAGCATATGTGATCACTCTCCCATGCTGCATCAGAACACATCCCAATCCTTGATGCAACGCTTCGGTGTAAACCTCAAACTCTCCCGAATCATCGGGAAGTACCATCACTGGGGCCTCTGTCACCATCCTTTTCAGCCACTCAAATGCTGTCGTACACTCATCATCCCATTGGAATCTCACATCTTTTTCAACAATCGATTTAGGGGTTTCGCAATGCTCGAAAATCCCTCGATGAATCGACGGTAGTAGCCGACCAACCCCAAAAAACTGCGGACCTCACTCACATTCCTCGGAGCCTGCCACCTCAAAACTGCCTCAACCTTTGCCGGATCCACTGCTATGCCAGCCCCAGAAACGATGTGTCCCAAAAAGAGCACTTGCTGCAACCAGAACTCGCACTTCGAGAGTTTAGCATAAAGCTTGTGCTCGCGAAGCGTAGTCAACACTGCCCTCAAGTGTCCCTCATACACCTGGGGACTCGGTGAATACACCAGAATGTCATCAATGAACACTGCAATGCATCTGTCCAGGAGGGGGTGAAAGACTCGGTGCATCAAATCCATGAAGACTGTCGGATCGTTCGTCAACCCAAATGTCATCACAATAAACTCAAAGTGTCCGTACCTCATCCTGAAAGCTGTCTTCAGCCTGTCTGCCTCAGCCACCCGAATCTGATGATATCCTGACCTCAGATCAATCTTGGAAAAAGTGCACGCTCCTCTCAACTGATCAAACAAATCATCAATGCGGGGCAACGGGTATTTGTTCTTAACTGTGATATGATTCAACCCTCGGTAGTCGATGCACATCCTCAAACTCCCATCCTTCTTCTTTACAAACAAAACCAGAGCGCCCTAAAGCGAACTGCTCGGCTGGATGTACCCCTTATCCAACAATTCCCGAAACTGAGTGCTCAGCTCCCTCAACTCAGCAAGGGCCATACGGTACGGTGCCTTCGAGATTGGAACTGAGCCAGGCACAAGCTCGATCGAAAATTCAATCTCCCGAATAGGTGGGAGACCGGGGATCTCATCGGGGAAAACATCCTCGAATTCTAAAACAATTGGAATATCAGAGGCAGCCGGAATCGCTGCGCTCAAATCGTGCACCTGGCACAGGTAGGCAGGATATCCCCTGCGTAACAGAGAAGCCATAGACAAGGAAGACACAATCCTAATATCAGGCTGAAAAGGAACAGGGCGATAAGAAATGTATGTACCGTGCGGGTCTACGAAATCTGCGGAATGCCACAATCAAGACGGGCATGATGGCGTGACAACCAATCCATGCCGAGGATAGCATCAAATTCTGCCAAGCCAAACACCACGATGTCGGCTCGAAACTCTCGACCCTGATGGATAAACAGGCCTCAGGCAACAACTGTTCACACATCCGGATCTCCCCTGAAGGTAAAGAGATCGGCAGTCTATGGGGCACCAACGGCCCTAAGCCGTGTGCACAAAGTCAGAAGCAACAAAGGAGCACGACGCCCCCGAATCAAACAGCACAAAAGTAGGATGAGATGTAACAAGGATAGATCCTAATGCATTAGCAACAGTAGCAATAAGCCTAGTTCTCGCAAGAACGGAATAATGAATAACATGCATAAAAGGAAAGAAAGCGATCTAAACCATACCCCGCAAGCACATCATCACGACGCTCAGCGTCCGCCCTCTCAATCACGTTCAGGCGGCCCCCGCGCCCTGCCTGAACCTGCCTACCTCGATCTGCTGCCACTGCGGCTCACTGCGGATGCGGCTGTCCGCCTTGCTGTGGCTGTCGGTGCGGACACTCCCTCCTACGGTGTCCCACCTCCTGGCAGTCCCAACATTGCATAGGTCGGGCATCCCCCTGAACCGATGCTGGCGGCTGCTTTCCTCCGTCTCGTCCTCGACCTCCAATTTGACCACCTCCTCAACCAACGGGCCCATCAGCCCTGGGCCCCGCAAACCTTTGACGTGCACCACCTCTCTGGTCCCTCGACTAGCAGGCATCCCCATCCCTCTTGCGGCTCTACCACATCCGCCGCTCATCTGCTCGGCTCCTCTCAACAAACGGTGCCTGGTCGAAGGCGGTGGCAAAAGAAGCGTGCTCATGGAATCCCATTCCTGAACGAATCTCGGCCTTTAGGCCGTCAATGAACCTCCGAACTCGATCCGCCTTAGTAGGCACTAACTAGGGTGCATACCGTAACAGCTCAGTGAACCTCTGATGGTACGTCGTCACTGTCATATCATCTGTCTGAATCAAACTCAAAAACTCATGCCTCTTGGTGTTTAACATCTAATGGGTATAAAAGTGAGACCTCAAGGCATCCCTAAACTGAGTCCACCCAAAATCGGGCCTAGCGGTCAACATCGTCTCACTGACTCTCCACCACTGAAGTGCAGGCCCTACCAAGAAGTGCGAGGCTACCAACACTCTACGGTCGTCCGGACACCCAATATGCTGGAAGATCCATGACATCTGATACGCCCAGTCGTCGAAAATCAAAGGGTCGGTCTCTCCTGAAAACATCGGTGGCCTATGTCGAGTGGCGAGATCCAAGTAGTCCACATGAGCCTGGACCAGCTGTGCTATCCCTGCAACAGCCTGGGCCGGGGCACCCTGCCTACCCTACATCGTCTGAAAGGTAGCCATCATCTGCTGCATGAATATGACAGGGTCGAATGTCGGTACAGCTCCCGGCTGCTGTGCCCCGGGCATCTGTCCACCCAGAGGTGCTCCCCGCGGCCCCTAATCTCAAGGTGCGTCCTGTTGTGGCTGATCGCGCTGCCCCTATGGTGGCTGCCCCACCCCTTCACCATCCTGAACAACCTCCTCTACCCCGTTATCTGTGACCCGATCACCAACGGGTGGTCCGGGGTTCCGTCTAGGCCTACCCTGTTGACCCGTACCTACAGCACATCTGGGAGGCATCCTGAACTAAGGCAAAGTTAGAGGGTCAGTGACAATGCCCTACAGTTAGTAGCAAAGCAAGGCGTGGAAACAGCATAAATTAAGAGAAGGAAAACGATAAGGCGTCAAATCTCACACTAGTGGAAAATCTACCTTTTGCATTGGGCCAAAACCCCATCTTTTGCACCGGACACTATACGTTGCTATTGTGGGCAATTTTACTGCTCATTTTCCATTTGATGCGGACAAAGTACGCTTCTAAAAGTTCACCAATTGAAGCGGGCCAAAAACCAATGCCCGCATCTATTTCTAATAAATTGCACCGGGCTATTAAACAAGCCCGCATCTATTTCTAATCAATTGCACTGGGCTATTAAACAAGCCCGCATCTAATAATGTAATTGAATTCTATTTCTGTCCATTAATTGCACCGGGCATTGAATTAAGCCTGCTTCTACTGATTTAATTGCACCGGGCATCTAACTATACCCGGATCTAATGATGAAATTTTGTATAACAATTGCAGCAGGCTTCTGTGTAAGCCCGCATCTTAAGATCACAGTTTTTATCTATTTTATCAGCATCTGCATGGACCCACTGCTAATTAGCAGCATACAGCATACAACATCCAAATCCACCTACCACATACAGCATACAGCATACAAGAAGAAAGGAACAATGGCACCACTAACTGAATTTGCAAATTAATATCAATCAGTTTACATGCATATAGAGTACTAAATCCATAACATTCAGTACACATTATGAATAAATCCATAACACTCAGTTTCAAATCAAATATTATTAATGTTATACCAAAATATAACAAAATATAAAGTTAATTCCTATTGAATTTTTTTATGCATTCTTGTTGTTCACCAAACAGAATGTTTAAACATGTAAGATATAGCAAGGAGCAAGGAAACATGAGCGAGACTTAGGTATATAACCTTTCGAGGCTTGATTGGGAGATCCAACTCAATTTCAGAATTCTTCAGAAGTACATGCATCCAAGTACCACTCCAACAACCTGCCGATAAGAAAAGCATTTTCAATAGCTAAAACAACTATTGCCTATGTTTTAAGAGCTAGCTAGCCAAATGAACAAACCTTAATTGTATAGAAGCTAAATTCCTTGGAGGTCGTTTTTTTGCACCTGCTGCATATTCCTCTTTCTTGTTTGCTTATTAGTAATGCCTTCCTGCAAAAAAACCAGTTCCTCTTTATATATAGAAGCACAACTTACATGTGAAGTAAATGCACCAGAACCAATTCTATTTATGATCATTTAGACACATTACCTAACCCCAATTGTAAAATCAACAAGCATCATGTATTTGTAATGATACAATCGTATAATAGCTACAACAAGCAATAAACACAATACAATTCATTCTTCATGTGACACAGCCCAGAACCAGAATACAATTCATTCTTCATGTGACACAGCCCAACAAACACAGTACAATTCATTTATAAAATTAAGACAATAATGGCCAAAACCAGAAAATTAGACACAGCCCACCTCATTGACTTCATGCAATATCAATATCTCGGCACAGCAAAAGTAGGAAAACTTAAAGAGTTTAATGACATGACCAACCTGATATTACAGCTATTTTGTCATATGTTGCATCGAAAACATCGGCACGCATAACAACTTTGATCTATATACAAACAAAGTACCAGTGGACATTAGCAACATGTGTAAATAGACAAGGACACCAATGTTCAATGGAAGAAAGAAAACAGTTAGATTTAATTACATCAGGAAAGTCATCCAAGTATTGTAAACCAGGAAAATAAAGTTTCCACTAACCTTCAATGAACTCAGTTACCACATATGTAACAAGAGGACATTAACTCAGATGCTATGTCCCTTTATTCCAATTTAAGCTAGAAATGAAATGTCCTAGTAATGGCTAGAAAAATATTTTGGAAGCAAATGAAAAGCACCATTTTAAAATGTGTTTCCTAGGTCCTTGAATAACAAACATCAGGAAAATTGTATAGTATTTCTAAAAAAGTCTATACCTTCTATTTTATTCTGTACTCATTTTCCCATTTATTTTTCTCAAAATATCACTTATTCCTAAAAAATAAATTGATTTTATAATAATATGTAGAAATAGTATAAGTTGATACGTATTAGATTATATCTCAAATAGTTATACATAGAAAATATAATAATTTTCAAATCAAACATATATATCTGTAATACTATAGATGACTATTAAACTTTGCATAAATATGCAGTATTTCACGCACTTTAACCAATTGAAACCTACATCCAAACAGAGGTATATGTTCCTGCAATACTACAAGCATTCAGACATGTATTTCACCTTGTGTTTATTTAGTATGGACGGGTATGTGACAAGCAGATCACTGCCTAGCTGACCACCACTATGGGAGTTCATGAATACTAGAACAGGGAATTCAGGTACATAAAGTATTTTTCTGCATCAGCCTCCGGAACAAATATATAGGCCGGAATGTAAAACTCCTGGACAAAGCTGTCAGGCTTGAAATCTGGGTTTGCATTTTCCAACGGCAACTCCATATTGGCTG
Organism: Ruellia speciosa; assembly: GCA_001909325.1. Lineage (NCBI taxonomy): Eukaryota > Viridiplantae > Streptophyta > Magnoliopsida > Lamiales > Acanthaceae > Ruellia > Ruellia speciosa. The sequence goes on from MAYD01764876.1 coordinate 8,241, forward strand.
GCAACTGCAATGGAAATTTAAGCCATAGAGAGGATTCCAAGTAAACATCATAGAAGTAAAATAACATAGGAATATCCCTATCATAAAAAGTAAAAGGACATCCTCTTCAAGAACTGATATGTAGAAACCATATTTTGTCCTCGGGGAATCTTGACTCATGAATGCCTGAAGGACATTTGTTGTCTAAATGTTCTTTAGAGGTCATGATCTCGTACAAAGTCTTACAAAGACACAGATACAACAAGATTCAGGAGGGGTTGTTTTGATTGGATTGTGAACAAATTAATCATGCATAATAATTAGTTGACAGGCAGCAAACCCATAAGATATCTAAGTGTTGGGAATAGAAATTCTCATAGACCCATTACCTTAAGGTTTTGAGATCCCCATTCAGGGAATTTTGTAGTTTTGGACAGACAATCCCCCATTCAGGGAATTTTGTTAATTTTGACAATCCCCGATGCTATGTCCCTTTATTTTTCTGCAATTAACAACACACACAGAGCAAGAATCCGCTCTCAGATTACCAAAACCCATTAGAAATTTACCTCCTAATGGCCGTCTGTCGGTGCCACAGTCAGACAATCCGAAAATAATGCTACAAATCGCACAAGAAATGGAAAACCGCAAATCGAAAGCAAGAAATTAAATATTAGAAATCGCACAAGGAATAGAAAGAAAATACCTAATGCCACTGCTCGCACAAGGAATGGGTTGCATCGCTGCCACTGCTCGTGCACCGCGCGTTCTATTTCCAAATACGGTGGGGGACTAGGGCTTGGGATTTTCGCATGGGTTGGGATTTATGCGTCGGCTTGGGATTTTGGTGGGGGAAGATCTAAGTTCGCATTCGAGCACGCCATCGATGGGGGGAAAATTTCAGTTCCTTAATGCTATGGTGATGAAGAAGAATATCTTTTGAATTTTGAAAGGGAAACAATATTAAATCCCTGAAATAGACTAATTGCACCGGGCCATAATTTCAGCCCGGTTCAAAAATTGAATCAGATGCGGGCATTCTTAGAGCACGCTCCAAAAGAGGCAACATTATTGCACCAGGCACTTGTCAAGCCCGGTGCAATAACCATTTGATGCGGGCTCTCGTTACGCTCAGTGCAACTACCTGAACTTTTTGCACCGGGCTATTTGGAACACCCGGTGCAACTAAGATGTTGATGCGGGCCCTTTCTATGCCCGGTGCAATAGGTTCGTGGAATTGATATTTTTTGATTTCTTACACCGGCATTTTTTCTATGCCCGGTTCAATTGACTAATAGAAGCCCGCTTCTATTCGAGTCCGGTTCAACTGACTATTTGATGCGGGTCTATTTAATGTCCGGTGCTACTGGGGAGGTGCAATTGCTATTTTTTCTACTAGTGTCACTGGGGTTCCCACAAGTCCTCCACGGAATCAACATTTCGTGGTCGAGATCGTGGGTTGCACAGTCTTGAAAAGCAGAAAGCTAACACCAAGATGCAAGTCCTATATGCAACCCCCCGCACACTCTCACCACCTATGTCTAACCGATTTTATAAGCAAGAAGATCACACAGGCTCTGATACCACTCTGTAACGCCCCAAAAATTTAAAACCTTTTTGGAATGCTATTTCCGTATTAGTTTACTTAAACTAGTGACCAGCTAGCTTAAGTGCACCGATACAAGGCCGAGTAAACCAAAACAACCAAGGGTTATGATAATTAATTAATGTCTTACATGCGAAGGAACAGAATAAGGCAAAAGAATCCACTAGTGTAAAACGTCAACATCCACAAGCAAAACCCCAGGCCCTCCATGGCCGATCACAATCACAACAGCATATTCGGGCCTACCGCCCTGTATCACGCCACCCAGGCGATCCAAAAATGCAACAACTATGGCCACAGGCCGACAATAAAGTAAAACATAGCAACAATCCAAACTAAGTCAAAAGTGACAAGAAGAGACAAAAGCAGGCATATGGATGCATCCTACACTAGCATCTAGGTCCTCTCAACCCCAAAGCCCGAATCATGCAGCTGCGCCTCCAGAAGGATCTATAAAAGAAAAGCAGGGGAGTCAGTACCGAGTACTGAGCAGGGGATAAACAAATGATAAGCAATGAAGATAATAAAAGCATGTAAGGGAAGAATGAGCATAATGAAGGAACAAGCGTTAAGGCATAAGGTAAGGGTCATGCATAAAACACCACACCGTCCCATACCGGTGCTTCAACCACAAGCATACACGAATGCACATGATGCATGATCTAGCATACACCTATCTAACCTATATGCAAATGCAATAATAATAATGTCTAGACCGGCGCCTACCGAAAGATTCAAGCCTGGCACCCATGATACCAACCGTATCAACAGTGCCTAACTCGTCCCGACACTCATGATACTAGACGTACCGACAGTGTCAACATGCAAGTAGACGCCCGTGATACAACTTGTACCGACAACATCATTCGATCATGACATCTGTGATACCCATATATCGACAATGGCATGTCCTAATCGGCACTCATGGTGCTCATGCACCGACAATGCCACAACTATCATGTAGACCGCGCGTACGGCTTGCCAAAGCCACGTACCGGCCCATATCTCATGAATATTGCCATAAGCCAACACAAAGATCACAATCCATAATAAAACGAGCAAGCCTTGAACACTACAATGATTTCAATCCCAATCCCAAAATTCCACAATTAAGAATGAACATCTTGAAATCACGTAATAAGAGTCACAAGATTTAAAACCATGCCCTCAAGTGTCCATCGTATGATCAAGAACACTCATGGAGTCCAAAAGCATAAAGAGAACCCAAAAATCCCAAAAACAGCATCGTATTGCCCATTTTCTGGGCGTCCCACGGTCACACGCAGCAGCCACTGTAACATCCCATGTTACCGGTTCAGTTATTCCGGCGACAGAAAATGAGGAAAAAATTTTCGCGAAATTAATTATAGAAAATAATTAATTTCAAGAGTGCGAGAAATATTATTGGGCGAGAAAGGTGGAATTAATTTGAATGAAATAAATTTCAAGGCCCAACAGCGAAAAGGAACAGTCCAAGCCCAACGGGATTTGGGGGCGACGTTCAGAAATTCGGATACGAAGAATCAATTTAATGAAGATTAAA
>MAYD01764877.1:0-17594 GCA_001909325.1 Ruellia speciosa
TCTGGTTTATGTTTGTTTTCCCGTATTCGTGGAGCACACTAAGTGGGGGCTATCGGCATTGTACGCATGATGGTGTCCTGAGTTGTACCGCGGATGTGTGTAAGGCAAACATTAACTTTACGTATAAAAGCTTGGTTAGCATTTCCAAGTATAAATACGTAAAGCACTTGAATCTCTCCCATGATTTGGAGGTCCAAGTGTTGCTTGATACATATGATTCAATTCATGTTTTCAAACTGCTCATTAAAGCTTCGAAAGTACATGACATGGCATATTTTACTCATTAATGTTGCATAATGTTTTAAGGGTCCCGAGTCGATATTTATGGAAATGTTGGCTCGGCACCTCATGCTGAATGTGATTGCATTATGTTAATGAATGTGATGAATGTTTTCATACTTAGTCTCGTGACTAATAATGCTAATGTTTGCATCTCAGGTGTTCACGAGAATCGCGAGGATATACCTCCGATGTAGTAGGGGTTCGGGCTAAAACCCGAGGGATGTGAGAATGAGTGAACCTTACGTGTGATATACTTGTCTTCACTAACCTCTATGGATACAGGACTAAGTGTTTACATTCTGTCTTATTTATTTATTCGCACATTAATGCAAGAATATTTTATTCGGCTTGTATTCCGGCCGAGTCCTGGTGTGGGACAGTTTTGAACTCGCTTTGTTATGGACATCGAATTATCGAATTTACTTTAATTATGTGCCTACGTGCCTATTTGTTATTGTTTTCCAAACATGATGGCAGTGATCTTTGGGGAGTTTGCTTCCTGAGACGCAGCGTACTCTGATAGGTTAAGATAATGTATGAGCCTGTGCACCGAGCTTACTGTGGGGTTTTAGGGTTAGATTCCATGATAAGTTAGGTATGGCAGTAACATGTCCGGTTTATGGAAATTGGGGTGTTACAAGCTCTCAACCCCAAACCCACTAGATGCTCAAGCGGCAGCTTCACTGAAGGATCTAAAGAAAGACAAGAGGAACGGGAGTCAGTACGAATACTGAGTGAGAGGTAAGGAAGCAGTAGGGATAAAGAGGAAAATACAACCATACGAAACAATGTACAATACGTAACAAAGCAAACTAGGAAAGCGGTAAACATCACATCTCAGACTGGTGCTTCAATCACAACAGATAAAGGTATAATAGTAAACATCCTTATACCAAGGCATTAGTCTCATACCTAATGCTTTGATACCAGAACAGAAGATGGATGCACGTGATGCATGAACCTAGCATGTATCTATCTACCCTAAATGCAAAAGAAAGAGAAAATCTAAACGTGCTCTATCCTAACCGTCTCATCCTAATGGTGGAAAGGCGCAGCCGAGGACTTAGACTAGGAGATGCTCCGAAAACCCCCAAGGGCACGATCCATATCTCCTACATGGCAGCAAAGAAGCGGCCAAGATATCAACTTAAGTAATCAAAGTGTAACGAAGCCCACATGACGCACGGCTCATACGCGATAGAGTACCCTAACTCGGCCCTAGCCGGAAAGGGGAAAGCAACTCACTCCAACAAGACAAACACCGCTCGAAGAGTTAGAGTATAACAACACTCAAGCACACGAGAAAGCTCATAGCCTACAACGCACGGCTCGTAAGTGTAAAGGTCTCAACTCGTGTCGTAATAAGCATTCAACTCATGCCATGATAAAGACTCAACTCATCTTGCGAGGAGACTCGACTCACGTCGTAAAGAGAGTTTGACTCAACTTGCGGCATGGTAATGACTCACTCGTGATGTGATAACACACTAAGTCCAGGTGTCTATTGCTGATACATCCTACTAGGTTCACCACTGGGGAGTTCCATCCAAAGGGAAACAAGCCCAATGTACACCTCTAGTATCGGAAACAAAATACAATCTAGCGAGACAGCTGATACAAGGTCCGTGTACCTACGGCTGATAAGCGCACTAGGTCCACCTCCGGAATGCTCAATCTAAAAGGGGTCAAAAACCGAGGTCACCTCTAGTATCGAGGTCAGTCCATAGTCCGGTGAGATCACTGAATCAATACAAGGCCCGAGTGCCTACCATAGATGCGTGCACTACGTCCACAATCGAAATGCTCAACCTAAGGGGAGCTTGGATCGAGGTCTACCTCCAGTATTGGGATCAATATACAGTCCTGCAAGACCAATGATCTAGACTCTCTCGCAACATGGCTTGTCAAAGCCCAATAGTGGCATGCAACTCTCATCCTCCACAACCTTAATCAAACAGATGGCTATACTACCATACTCACATCTAGACATAAGACAGGCCTCATGTCTTAAAACATACTGAGTCAAGCCTTTCCAAGGCGTCATATTGGCTTCAAACGTGTATATAGATAACCTCATACTAGCACATACAAAAGTGAAGCATCATGCACCACAAACAAAGGTCAACTCATCACAAGAATCAAGTAAAAGCCCCTAGTACCACTAAGTTCTCATGCTCGAGTCACTAGCCTAAGTTCTAAGGCAATAATCGGTGCACACTCAACAATCCATCACAGATATCGATGTAAAAATGAGAGACAAGCATCATCACTCAACAATAAAAATGATCAGGATCAACAAAGTGTGATATCTCTATCAAGAATATAACATGATTGTGCTAACCAACCAAGGCACAACAAATCCAAAAGTTGTCAACCCAATGATTGTGCTAACCAACCAAGGCACAACAAGTCCAAAAATTGTCAACCCAAAGAGATCGCAATTAGGAGCCACTAGGTTCTCTAAGTTAACACCTACATCATGCTATCCAAGCAAGTTTCATATGGCTCTAAGGTTTAGTAAATCAATAAGATCATACCTAGAAACTGCTAGGTTCACATGTCAAGAAGTCGTGTATCACAACGTCACGCTCGCAAGCCAAAATGTTAATACCCTCGGAGTTCTCAACTCTACAAGGTGATGCCTAGGATTTCCACTAGGTTCTCGCACATAAATGACCAACCTAATCATCAATTAGCATACCAAGCGACAAACCATCAATCAATCGCAATATCCTAGTCAAGTAAGCTTCACCCCGAAGGGATCTTCGCCTAACACCCACTAGGCTAACAAAGTAAGTCACATCAATACTCACTTATAACCTCAAGGCCTAACCCTGGCTAGCATAATCATTAGATCAAGCCTAGATACGCTCTAAATTATCTCATATTCATCAATAATTCATTATTACGATAACCCCAAGTCCAATATCAATATTTAAGCAAGATACAAAGCACGAGTAAATCAACATGGGAAAGAACCTCCCAACATAATGTTATCCTAACCCCTAGCCTTAATTATGTTGATAGTCCACTTCCAAATCCAAGCTCGTGTCCAAACCGCCTCAATGATGTCCTACAATACAAACACCAACACAATCAACAATCTAAGCCAATTCCAACAATTCACAAAGGAGATTCAACAAACTCGACAAGATCAGTATAATGACAAGCAAACCCAAATACATGTTAGGAAGCGGTAAAACATAATTCTAAGGAAGCCGAAAAGAAAAAATGCGAAAAAGGTGAAAACATGACAAAACAATGCGAAACAGCACACTCAGCCAGCTCAGGCCGCCCACCCAAGCTGGGGGGGGGGGCCGTCGGCAGAGGTTAACAGGGCACACACTCGTTGAAGGTCTAACTTCGTTAGCATGTTTGAGATAAAAAACGAACTCTGATTTCTGCGTATGATAGCTTTTCAGAAAGCTCTAAGAGCGTACTACTAAAAGGTAACAAACCCAAATTCATAGAGTAAATACCCAAAAAAATGCCCAGAAACAAACTGGCGCCACACAGGCGGGCCAACAGCGACATGAACTTCGACGAAGCAATTGACAAGGCAAACAATACTCAAATTGTATCTACTATATACGATTGGAAAGATAACAAGACAAAGTTTCTAAACATATATAAAAATCATCCCCAAACTCCAAGGATTTAAATACCAGAAATTAAAATAACACCGCACAACAAAACTACCGAAATGAAAATTTGAGCATAATGAAATAAGCCTAAATTATTGCCCTATTCCGATAATTTTAGCACTCCAAACTTAGATTTCTTACTTCAAAGTATTTTCAAGCTTCAAAAGTGGGATCTCCTAGCCTCAAGCTTCACAATACTCCTCCTTCAACTCTAATCACCCAAGAAAACCAAGAAGAACATCACAACTCCTTCCAACTTTAAACACTTATCAAAGCTTCCCCAAATCCAAAAATCACAGCCCCAAATTGACTACAAAGGAAGAAGAAAAGGTTTGAGAAGAGAGAAATTATCCCAATGTGAAGAAAACAAGCTTGGAGACCTCCCAAACACCAAAAATGAGATTTTGCCAAGTGTAAGCTGTAATACCCCGGAAATTTGAGGTTTGACCTTGGCCTTTTCATTTTGCGATTCAGTGACGCTTGTTGCATGCGCGAGACTTATAGATAGAGTGATCTATGGCATGTACGATTTTATCAAATTGGAATTTTTACACCTTATTCCTGAATTGATGAGCTTGTGATGGACCCCACTAGGACCGCGGTATTGACAAACCGCGGTGGATACCGCAGGTGCCCCAAAGGCATTGTTTTCAAATATTTTTTACTATTTCAGCCACTTGGACCTCTTTTAACCCCTTTTTCACTTGCTTCATTTGTGGGTAAAGTCCAGGTAGGCTAAGATAGGACTTGCACAAGCTAGGAACTCATTTTGAACATTTAAGTAGGAGACTTTTGAGGGAGTTTTCACCACGGAGGAGGAGGAGTTGATTCGAGATGTCTTCAAGTAATTTGTTGCCTTTGTTTAGTACTACAATATGCATGGTTTAGATTCTTGATTTGAAGTTGTATTGATGGAGATAATCGCATCCAAAGTTGGTGAGAAATTCTGGAAATTTTGTTGCAGATTTAAGTACCACTTTTGAAAGCTGATTTTCGATAGGCTACGGTTCAATTTTGGAGTTGGTGTCTTCAGGTGACTTGTTGTCCTTACTTTCTATTTTTAAGAGTTGTTTTTAGATTTTGAATTTAGGTAGTACTGAATCTTGTAGGGGCTTGAGAAGTTTGCTATTTCAATCCAACCAAATAGGGTTTTCAGCAACTTTAGAGGCTTATTCAACAAGGCTACAAAATCAGGTAAGAAGTCATTTTTACGTTTTTCGAAAGCTCTTTGAATGTTGTTTAATTTTGGAAAATTTTGTTGAAAAACTTATTGATTTTCAGGCCGCGATTTTGACTAATACCGCGGGTTACTAGGACTTTGCGGAATTATTTTTGCCCGCAGTTTTGGGTAAATGTGATGTATACCACGGGTATACATGCTGAATTACGGAATTTGATGTCATGCGTCTGCCTGAGCTTATTTTACTCGCATGCACTCAATTATAACTTAGATTTTCGGTAGTTGGTTATCATATGACTGGGACTCGATTTGATATTGTTGAATATGAGTTATTGATAAATGTTCTGAGGTGTGTTAGAACTAATATCTTAATGATTGACCCATGATTGGGAAGATATTTGGCCGGTTTGGCTACGGTGTCGCGTACGAATACAAACCTTGGCCCTTTTGGCCGTACTAAGTGATAAAACGATTTTGGCCCAATTGGCCCGTGTTATTATGATGATATTATGTTGGGCAGTGTGGCCCATGTTTATTGAAATGTGTTTTGGCTGACTGAGCCATTGTATTGAACTAGTTTCTGGAAAAAGGCCCCGAGGGACGTGCGTTAGATGATTTCGTCTCGAGGGGGCTAGGTTAAGTGTGTTACAGAGTTTTGTACACGTGTAGAATTACTTGGCGAAAGGCTAGCTCGTGTGAGGGCCCAGTGTTGATTCATTTGAGTTGTGATTGAGATTGGCGCGAGTACCAGAAAGCCAGGTCCAGTCCCCATGAGTTGGGAGGGCCTGGGGGTACCCGAAGTGTCCTTGAAAATGCTGCTGGCAGATTGCGCGCCAGACATGCTACTTGTTGCATCTAAATTTATACGCTAAATAGGTTTTGTTAGGGCCATACATCATTTGCACTCTACTTTCTGTATTTATTATTTATTTATTTCGTTTACTGCTTATACTCATATTGTATGTTGGTTACTATCTATTGTTACAATTGTTTACGTCAAAGGGGGATTTCGTTTCTAAACCTATTTTTCTTAAAGAGGCTTTCGCCTACGGGAAACCCCTTACTCAACTTTTGCTGATCCCCAAGTGTTTATTCTTTCCAGGTGACTCTGATAGATGTGGCTAGAGACATGCTGGGGATTTCGGGGTTGAGCGCACTTGCATTTTGTTTACTAGTATATTAGATGTTGTAGTGGTTGTATTTTGACTTGTACGTTTGACGTTTCAGTTATTCGATTCCAAAAAAAGCGGGTGCGTCAGGGGCGACGTGATGCGTGACGCCCAGGCAGGCATGCCCTCGGCCCCAAGGCTTCGAGCGCAACTTGCGTTCCCAAATGCGTCGGGTGACTCACAGCACCCGTCGTGTGGATGCCAGGGCTTCCGGATATACTTTCATTATTTACACCCCATATCGGGTTTCTTATTGGGCACCCGACATGTGCGACCCCATACCAGGTTCCTTGTTGGCCACCTGACATGTGCCACCCCATATCGGGTTCCTTGTTGGACACCCGACATGTTCCACCCGTCTGGGCTTCACGAATGACCCAAACTGAGCTTGGGGCTTTCGGGTCCCGACAGGTATGCTCAGTCGAACCCTTTTTAGAAGATCAAGTTTGGTCGGTGGTGCACCCCTCGAGTTTAGTTGCTTGAGATTAATTCCTGGTTAATAGTTAATTGAATGATATGTCTACCTGCCTTGTGTTGAGGATCCCAGTCTAGCTGCCCCCTAGTCTAGGCTAATCAGTATGACATGATGCACCAGTGGAAATCAGGGCATTACAGATGTTATAAGAGCCCTGGGCTCGATTGAATTAAAACTTGTGTAGATATAGGAAGTGAGGTGTGTGGGGGTCGGGGTGCATACATGTTTATATTGTGCATTGTATTTATTGCTTGCCTATATTGTTGTGTTAACTCTGATGAGAGGTGAGCTTGTGACTGACTCTCAGCTGACATTCCCTTAGGATGCCGCCTAGGAACGAGCAAGTAGCTTGTGGGAGGGGACGCCCACACAGAAGTCCCACTTCACCACCGGAGTTGCGTGCGAGGGATCAGGATGTTAAGGCCGATAAGCCTAAGTGGTCAGAGGAGGATGTGCCGCCTCCACAAAAAGGCCGACGTGAGGGGCAGAGCTTGCAGTTGGGGGTACTGATTTTGTGGACCGAGCGGCACAACACCAGCCACCTACCTTTTCAGGGGAGTCGGACCCGGCAGTGTTGGATGAGTAGGCATATAGTGTGGGACGTATTCTCATGGTGATTGGGTGCCCAGCGGAGCAGAGGGTACATGTGGCATCTTTTTACCTGAGGGGTCGAGCCATGCAGTGGTGGAGGGCCAGGGAGGTAGATCCGACGGTACCACCTGACCAAGATTGGGATGCATTCACTCGGGCATTGGGAGAGTTCTTCTACACGATTAGGCTTTGCTTGGCGAAGTGGGAGCAGTTTCGAGAGTTGGTCCAAACGGATGATATGACAGTCACCGCGTATTACCGCTAGAGTGTTGATCTAATGCGACACGGGATGGATTTGGTGCTGACGGATTCAGCGAACGTGTGGAAATTCATTGACAAACTTCATGCCTTAGTGAGATCGGATTTTGGATACCTGCCGGAGGGTATTAAGTTATGAGCAGTGTACGAGCATGCCCTCTTCGTAGAGCAGGCTAGCAGTGACTCGCGGAGATTCTTCGATGTACGACGTCATAGTTGGGATGAACGGTTCTCTCGAGGTGTTGATAGACAAGGAACTGGTTGAAAACAGGGTCAAAGTATGGGACAACCTGCTAGGCATAGTGATGCAGGACGTGGAGGAGGACTGGGACGGGGTGATTCGAGTCCAGAGGGGGATTCTCAGATTCGTTTTTATGAGTGTTAGGGATACGGACACAGGAGAGCAGAGTGTCCAACGGTGGCGCGTGCTACGTAGGGTCGAGGCCAGCTTACAAGAGTACCACAGCCGCCAGTGGATAGGGATCCATTACAGTGTTACTACTACTAGGAGATGGGAGATAGACGCCAGGATTGTTTGAGGTTTGCTAGTGACCGAGAGCAGCGGCAGGCTCGGGGTCGAGAGGAGCCTATGAGGGGTAGAGGTCAAACTGGTGGTGGGGGAGCCCGACTGAACGTTATTGGTAGAGATGAGGCTGAGCAGCGATCAGACATGTTGGCAGGTACCTTTTCTATTGCGTCCTACCCTACCTTCATTTTATTCGATTTGGGTGCTTCTCATTCTTTTACTTTTGAGTACTTTTGCACGATACACCGGTTGGGACCATTATTACCCACTTGTTTGCCGGTATCTATGCCTTCAGGGGCATACGGTTGATTGTCAGTTTTGGTTGTGGGGTGTGGAGATTGTGATCGAGGATCACATGTTTGGTGCAAATTTGAGCGTGTTGCCTTTACACAAATTTGATGTGATTCTTGGGATGGATTGGTTGTCTCAATACCATGCACGGATCAATTGTGGCATTCCGCGGTTATCCTTTAGAGATCGAGGTACTTACATTTCACACCATCCTATTTCGATTCCGTCTAATATACACGTTATGTCGGCCATTTCATTTTCGTCCTTAGTTCAAAGGGATTACCCTGTGTATGTCTGTGATGTGATTGACGTGACTAAGGGAATAGTGGGGTTAGTTCTATTCCTGTTGTTTCTGAGTTTCCCGACATTTTTCCCGAGGAGATTCCTGGGCTTCCTCCCTTTCGTGAGATAGATTTCACTATCGTTTTGGTACCTGATGTGCGACTGGTATCGAAGGTTCCGTATTGTATGACTCCAGCGGAGCTGAGGGAGTTGCATACGCAGTTGAGGGAGTTGTTGGCGAAAGGGTATATTCAGCCGAGCACTTCGCCGTAGGGTGCAACTGTTATATTCGTACGCAAGAAAGATGGTAGTTTGCAGCTTTGTACCGATTATGGGGGACTGAACCAGCTCACGGTGAAGAACTGTTACCCATTACCTCATATTGAGGACCTCTTTGATCAATTACGTGGTGTGACCGTGTTTTCCCATATTGATTTGTGTTTCAATTATCACTAGATTCGTATTGCTGAGGCCGATCGTCCCATTACCACTTTTCGTACTCACTACAACCACTTTCAATTCACGGTGATGTCATTCGGGCTTACGAATGCCCCTGCCGTTTTTATGGATCTGATGCACCGAGTTTTTCATCCTCTGCTTGATCGGTGTGTCGTAGTTTTATTGATGATATCTTGATCTATTCTGCCACTCCTCAGGCCCACAAGGGTCACTTGTGTACTGTCTTGACTACTCTGCAGGAGCATCAACTTTATGCGAAGCTCTCGAAGTGTGGTTTTTTTACTCGATCGGGTTTCCTTTCTTGGACATATTATTTCTACTAAAGGTGTGGTTGTCGACCCAACGAAGGTGGAAGCTATGGTGAGTTTGAAGTCACCGAAGAATGTATCGAAGGTGCATAGTTTCTTAGGCCTAATAGGGTATTATCGTCGTTTCATTCACCGCTCCTCTAGTATTGCTAGACCGATGACTCAGTTACTTAGGAAGGACATGAGATTTAGATGGACGGAGGAGTGTGAGGCTGTGTTTCAAGAGTTGAAGAAGAAGTTGACGAAAGCTCTGATCCTAGTACTTCCTAATGATTCTGGAGAGTTCGATGTTCATGCTGATGCATCACTGCAGGGGTTAGGATGTGTACTGATGCAGAAGGTACACATGATAGCTTACGCATCCAAACAGTTGAAACCTCACGAACAGAACTACCCCGTACATGACCTGGAGATGGCAGTGGTCATTCATGCATTGAAGATTTGAAGGCACTACTTGTATGGGTCTAGATGTCGAGTCTACATCGATCACGAGAACCTGAAATACATCTTCACCCAGCAGGAGTTGAACAAGAGGCAGAGACAGTGGTTGGAGTTGATTGCAGATTATGACCTAGAGATTCAGTACCAGGAGATGAAGGTGAATCTGGTGGCTGACGCCTTGAGTCGCAGGAGACCTCGATTGGGAGTGGAGACAGTGTCTCCACAGATGTATTCTGAGTTACAGTGACTAGAGATTGAGATTGTGCCACCCGAGGGGACACAACAGAGATTGAGTGCGATAATAGCAGTTGTAACACCCTAGCCCATTGCAAGGCCGAAAGTGGTTACGTGCCTCCAGGATTGAAGTTTGGCCCCACAAATCAACACAGGTTCTTTTCAGTGCGCTTTGGCCTCACTCGCGCACACCCTGGGAAACTTTATAAGGGATCACCCATCCTAGAATTACTTCAAGGTCAGCACGCTTAACTTCGGAGTTCTTATCGGATGGTCACCAGAAAAGAAAGGTACACCTTGTTGATATAAGTAGTTTTTCAATCCTTTTAAGCCACCCCATCACGAGGTATTACATTCTCCCCCATTTGAGAACTCAACGTCCTCGTTGCGCCTCGATCACACTGCGGATCCTCAAGGATATTTGCACCGCTAGGCGGCTGACTGTGTAATTCCCGAAGAATTTCCGCGATTTTTCCCATTTTTTTCCTTTTGCCAGGGCTCACAGTTTTCGAGCCCCAGGGCTCGCGGAATTGGATTCCACGAGCGGATAACACGGGGTCTAGGCTTGGCCCAAACTCGGCCCATGTCGATTTTGACCTATACAAACCCTAATCCTTTCCTTTTGGCTCATTTTCCAGTCTGCAGTCCAGAGCACTCCTTCATTTTCTCTCTTTGGCTCTCTTCTTCTCTTGGTGAGTGGGTGTAAGTAATCTTGCGGATTTCTTGAAGTGTGAAGCTTGGAGCTGGAGATCAGCACCTCTTGGTAAGGATTCTTCCATTCCTTTGATTGTTCTTGGCTTTGGCTGGAAGATTTTGATGTAGAAACCCTAAGAGTTCCATATAGGGTTTGAGCTTGGAAATTTGGTTGGAGTTGGATTGAGGGCTGCAAATTCTTTCCTTGGTCTTGGGACAGGTGAGTATATGCTTGATCCATGGTTGTTTTCCTCCATTTTGATGCATTGAATCAAATCTAGGGTTTGATTTTGATCCTTAGGCTTGGAAACTTGTTTGAAGAAGCTTAAGGAAGGTTGGGACATCACCTACAGACCGAAATCCAGGAAAGTGATAAGCTAGAAATCGAGTTGTTTCATTTTCCCTTTGATCGCGCGATCTGGACCGCGAGCCCGACCACAGAATCTGATTCCGCGGGAACTGAAGGTCACAGGAAAATGTGTTTTCATTCTATTTTTGTGATGTGATGCCTGGTCTTGATTTATGCCCTTGTTCCTCACTGTCTGTTTGAATCAAATTGTGCATTGGCTATGTGAAATTCATGTTAAGGATTCATGATGTGTGAAATGATGATACTAATGGCCTAAGGAGGGAATTTGGAATGATTTTGATATCATTGAGTCTATGGATTGATATGTGCATAAGTGAGGGAATTGTGGATTATGGGTTTGAGATATTAATACCGAGATTAAATGATTCTATGAAAACGTGGCACTCACTGAAGCATGTGGCGTGTTGTCTTAGGAAGGATGATGATTCCTTGTGTTGAGCATTTTATAGCATGCGTGTGGTATGTGCCGATATGTGGCCGTAGCAAGCCTAACTTGGATTTGCTTGCATTGAGTCGACACTGGCGGTATTACAGCAGTACTGTCACTGTTGGGAGAGATCACAACTTGTCAGGGACAAGATCCCCTCATACAGGATCTACGATAGAGGGTTGAGATGGGTCAGACGTGAGCCTTCCGGATAGACGATGCCGGAGTCATTTGGATGGGTGATCATTACTGTGTTCCTATTTTAGACTGCCTCTGTGCAAATCCGTTGATTGGATAATTTCATTTGTATTGTACTTTGGTTCGTCGCCTTTTTAAAGAAATTGGGACAGCCAAGTGAAGCCTCCTAACTGTCCGTTCCACTCTTATGATTACTTAGTTCACTGCATCTGTGGAGCACGTTAAGTGGATTGTACCTGAGTTATGCCGCAATTGTAGAGTGACTTAGGATTGTAATCATGCATGTAGAGACATGGCTACAGTTTCGTGTAAAAACATATATGACACCTTTTAGACATTGAAATGATATGCAAGCTCGTGGGAATTGAAAAGATATGCCAGGGAGTTCAGGGTGATTGTGTGTTCATGGATTTCAGAGTGCATATTTTAAGTTGCTCGTCACTTATTTTATTTTGTACTTGCATTGATGCATTGATGATTTTTTAACTGATGCCTATGTGCATATTTTAAACCAACCAGTTGGTCAATATATTAGAGATATTGCCGACTTGGTTATCAATTTTTCTATACATATTACCTGTTGTGTGTATGCTTCCTTACTTAGTCTCGCGACTAATTGATGTTATTTGTTACATCTCAGGTAGAGATCATGGTTGTAAGGACGACCCTCCAGCTAAATGATCATCTGGCCCAGATTATTCTCGCGGGTTGTTTTTGGTGAGGTTGAGAGAGCACATTTTGATTATTGCATGTATTGATTGAGTATTTGATGTAGGTATTTATTTATGCTTTAAACTCGAACCTCAAATGTAATTTATTTGTAATCGGCTAGTACTAAATAGCCGAGTTCCAGTGTGGGACATCTTTTGATATTTGGACAATGGCCTATAATTAGTTTGCACTTTTATTTATATAGTGGATTTTATTATTCTAAGTTGGTTAAGGAGTTATGATCATAGTAGACCGAGTTTTCAAAATCCAGCATACTCTGATGAGATAATGATAGCCTTAGCATTCCGATTTACTAGGGATTTAGGAATATTTTCTTGGTAAATTGGGGTGTGGCGGTGACATTTCTAATTATGAAAATCAGGATGTTACAAGTTTTTTAAGGATCATAGAGTTATATGAGAAGCACACATGTAATGCCACATTTAATGTGAAGAATGTAAGCTCCACTTGGCTTGCAAACAAGTTGATGGATAAATTTATCAATGATCAATGATCCTAACAAGGACATTGAAGCTTTTAGAAAAGAGTCAATAGATGCCTTGAAGGTGCACATCACTAAACACCAAGCTTTGAAGACCAAATATGTTGCAAAGACACTTATAAAGGAGCAACTGATGCTCAATATGAACTGCTGTGGAATTTCTCTGAAGAGGCAAAGAGAAGCAACCCTAGTTCAATAGTTGAGATTGAGATGGATGGAAATGATAGTAGGATGAGATTTCATAGGATCTATATATGTTTGAATGCTTTGGAGGTTGGTTTTATTGTTGGTTGTAGGCCAGTAATTTGCTTGGATGGATGTTGGCTGAAGGGGATAACTGGTAGAATACTTCTGACAGCTTGTGGCATTGATGCCAATATTAGTTATCTTCCTGTAACTTAGGCTGTGGTTGACAAGGAGAGTATAGAAACATGGTCTTGGTTCTTGAGGTTGCTAAAGATTGGCTTGCAAATTGAGGATACCTCTCAATTTACCTTGAAAGCAAAAAGGTCGTCATTTAACTATATTTAGCATATAATCTATTTACCTACATAGAGCAATACCAGATAAATTTTTACACGTATTTTGTGCACTACAAACAGGCCTTATCCAAGCTGACTTGGATGAATTTCCTAGAGTAGAATATAGGTTACATTTGATGTGTTTTCAATATTTTGTTTACCATTCTACTAGGCTAATATGGCCAGTTTAATACCAGATTCTATTCTAGACATTTGCTTGTAAACTTCCAAAATGTTGGCTTCAAAGGGTCATCTTTTAAGAAACATTTCTGGAGAGCTACTAGAGCAACCACTCTGAATTCCTTTGAGGCAATCATGGATGAGATTCACATAATAGAACCAAAAGATGAACAATGGTTGAGGGAAAATCCTCCAAGTTAGTGGTGTAGGGCCGTTTTTAGGCAATTCCTTAGGTGTTTATATTAACCAACAATGCTTGTGAGACTTTCAACTCAAACATCCTTAAGTCAAGGGAGATGCCCTTGCTTACCATTCTTCAAGAGCTCCATGTGTACATGATGACTAGAGTTATGAAGAATAGAGATAAGGCTGAAAGATCCAAAAGGTGGAAGGACGTTCTCTGTCCAAGAATACAACTGATAATAGACAAGAGTGAGGAGAGGTTATTTGAGTGCGCTCCTACAAAATCATATAACTACCATTTCCAAATTGATGTCATGTTCAGTGGGAGGTATTTAGTGGATCTAAAAGCTGGGACTTGTGGTTGTAAGAAGTGGCAGGTGAGTGGCTTGCCATGCTTTCATACTCTATGCCTTAAAACTTTCAAAGGTATGATGTGGGGCCTTTCACCCACAAGTGCTTTGAGGTTTCTACATAAAAGAAAATCTATGCACTTCCAATTCTACCACTGAATCGGAAGGAGGAATGGCCCCAGAGTAATATGTTGCCCATGATCCCCCCAATATATGCTAGAAGGCTACCTGAGAGACCTACAACACAAAGGAGATTGGAACAGGGTGAGAAAACTTTGAAGTTTAGGAAAATAAAGGGTAACTCTGTTATCATTGTTGGAGGTACTAAGTTAAGAAGGCAGCAAGGTGTAAAATCTGTAGATAGACAGGACATAATAGAAGAACTTGTAAAGAAAAAAAAAAAAGGCTTCAGCCGCAACAGATGAAGGGATTGAACCCCTACAGGAGGTCACTATTAGATGCCTTTCTTGAGAATGAGCATGAGCAAGAGCTAATGAACATTATTGTTGAATCAGTAACTGGTATCCAGCCTAATACAGATTCTGTTATGAACACAAGTGAACAATGAATCACGAACTGTTTGTAGTATTTTCTACCTTGCTTTTTTATATGTTGTAGTTTATTGCTAATTCTCTTGTAATATACAGGTCAGATGAATTGCAGCTTCAAATAAGAGCTCCAAGCAAAAAAGTTTTACCATTTATGCTTTTTATTAATCCACTTAAATAACAGTAGTAAATCTGTGTTTATGTCGTACCTATTTCAGAGTGTGAAGCCTGGGACAACTGCATCTATAGGTCAGAAATTATCTCATGAATTTCACACACAAGTATGAAATGGTTGTGACAAGGACTTGATTTCTTTTTATCATTGATCAATGGTTGATGTCTGTGTTAATATTATATAAGCTTCAATGGAAGGGACAAAAGCAACTGTAATGGAGAATGAAATAGATGATCTATTCACCTTGGCAATCCTCCATTTGCTTTGCTTTCTGTGTATATTGTCAAGATTATTAGACGTTATATAAACTTTAATTGTGATGCACAGGTTAGTGAGGATGGTTTAGATGCACAGTAGTGGCTTGAACATGGACAACAGCAAAATGAACAAACATTGATATCATGATGAATAAGTCTCACCTTTAGCTCAAGAAACTCAAGCTTCCCAACGATTTGTGAACATAGTAATCCTTGCACCATTTGTGCATGCCAGGAGGGAAGGGAGCTATGCAAATTACTCAAGATTTGTACCTACTATTGTGACGGGTGGGAAAAAAATTCATGACACTGTCCAATTTAATGAGGAAGGAAAATATGGATTCAAAGATAAATGGATTACAAGTTTTGGTGTTCTGTCTATCGCTGAAAATTATCTAACTTCCATAACTTTGTTGGTTTTTGCCTCAACATTTTGTAATGGACTGCATAATTAGTTTCACGCAGCTTTACTCTTAGTAGCCATAGTGTGCAGGTTTAGACTTTTGTATGTGGTTATGGACTGCAAAATTACTTAGCCCAGCCATAGGATGTTATTACTTTTTGTTAGTTGGTATGGACTGCAATATACGTCGCAGCAGCCAAAAAATATTATGTGCAATTATAAGAAGGTCCCTTTTGATGGCATGTACTGGTAAGTGGTAACATGTATCCATCTTATATTGCAATTCTTTTTCATAATCAGTGAGTCCAGTCCAAGCAACAGGTGGACAGACTTAACAATCAACATATGAATTGGGTGAAGAAATACCATATAAGAGACCATAATCATGCCAATGGACTTGCTACAACGGATGGACCCCAAGCATAAACAAAATAACCACTTACCATTGCATTGCCAATTCCAGATCATTACATATCTACACACAAACCCAACGAGTTCTACTACTTAGTACAAGCTTCACAATTCCAAAAAATACAGCATATGCCACAAAACAAAGCTACCACAACATTTTTCCTTGGAGACCCATATACTTACTTATCAATTGACCAAAGCCATTGAAATTAGGGCAATCGCAGAAAAAACAACAAAGCTTCCACTCAATTGCTTACCCACCATTCCCTGGAGCCTCATCAAAGAATGCCCACTCTCCCATTTTTGCCTTTCGATAACACATCCATGGGAGGTGAACAAACACTTATTCCACTAGATACCTAAGTAGCACTCTCTGGATTTACCCAAAAGAAAAATCTACACCATTAATCCGATGAATTTTTAAAAAAAAAAAATTATACTTTTTATTTTTTAAGATGAATTTTTTAAAAGATAGTCCGATCACTTTAAAAACTATGAATGATACATTTATTTTTTTTAAATGATATTATAATTTCATATCAAATTAAAGGACTTTTCACCTAAGAAATTCCTTGGCTAACAGAGGTAGGGGTTATTGAAAGAATGCAAGCAATCCGACACGCTGGATGTATTCAAGTATGCGCACAAAAATACAATTGATTTATTTAAAATTTTGCTGATTTAATAATACTAAATTATTATAATTCTATATTACACAAAAATAATAACGAAGCACACTTTATATATATAGAGAATAATAAATTATAAAGGTGAATATTAATTATTAAACTAATTATTTAGTTATAAATGAAGTGATAGTTTAATGGTTAAAGGTCACTTATAAATGGGTAATAATTGGGTAGTTAAAGATCAATATAAAAATATAAAAATTATGAGTTTGAAACTCTTATTAACCAATAAACGTTTATATAGATTTATCAATATAAGGTAAATTTAGAAGTTTACGAAATCAACGCTGCTTGGTAGATAATAACATAATAGTAGGTAATAATTATTAAATAACAAAACGCAGGTGAAATTCAGACAAAACCCATATCAGCAAACACTACAGACTCAGGCTACTTACAGATTACAAAGATGCCTAATTCCAGATTTGGACAACATCAAAGTAGTCCCCAATGCAGATTTTGTGTTTGAGGTTTCCTCTACCTTTGTTCTACACGGGCTACAGAAACTGAAACCAAACATACAAACAGGACAATAATTCAGGAAATCATATAGGCTCTACCTGGGCGGGCTCAAAATCATCTGATGATTCAAACTTCATAAATAATTGCAGATCATACAAGGCTGACCTAGAGCGACCGAGAGGAGATGAGGAGGGGATTTTTCAGTTGGGTGCAGCAGGATCGCTTTTGAGATGTTCGACCATGGGAGGCAAGAGAAGAGCAAGCCGGGTTTTGTATCTAGTGATTCGTTGAAGCCTTTCTTCTCTTAACCTAATGAAAGCATTAAATATAGCATCTCAGATAACTATTTTGGGACATGAATTAGTGCCGAAAGG